>BLKR01001551.1:0-132500 GCA_011170035.1 Teleogryllus occipitalis
TTATGACAGACTGCTAATACGGGTTGCGTAAAGGGTTTATTCATGAAATATATTCGTAATCATAATTTCCGTTAACCCCATTCCATTAGTCATTTTAATAATACAATGAGTTAGTATATATTCGATTAGTGATTAGTGGTTTTAATAATAAAATTAGTTTTGTATGCCTCATAAAACGATGAATGTGAAGAATTTTTCACATTGCATGTCTTCTATTTTGAACAAAGGATGTATTACTGAAGTATTTTTCAAAATGCGTAGCGACTGTTCTAGAGTCCGCTGGCATTGCGACAAGAAATCGACAAGGACTTCACATGTGTCAACACTAGTTGAGCAAATGATGCAGAATGTATGGTTAAAAGAAATACATTGATTCTCTTTAGCAATGTGATGAGCAATCTTGAACAAATGTCAAAGGTATATGGAAAGACTTCAATATGCGTGGCATTTGATGCTGACGCTTAAATTTATTCTCATGGGAATGTGGTAAGGGAAAATCAAAAGCAGATTAGTCTGAATAAAAAGCCCTTAGCCTAGTGTAGGACGTTCATGATCGTGCAGAACATTAGCTTGACACATAAATAAGATCCACTTATTGAAGTACATTTACTTTGTACAAGAAAAAGCATTATGGCCCGGCAACTAACTGCCACAGAAAGCATCTGACACTATCAGCGATAAGGTACATCTATCCTGTTTTTTAAAAGGGTCAATTAAAAGAAATTCTACAGGAGCACTTCAAAACCGAAATGCCTGAGTTTGGCAACAGAGTTATGTTCAGTGGAGAATAGTTATTTATGTATCGAGGCCGAAAAATTATTTTGTATGAGGTGTTTGGCGATTTGTTTCGTGAGTATGGAGTGCGATATTCCAGAGATTATAATTGAGGAAACTGAAGCTGCTACTGAGAGTTTACGAATGAATCAAAGGATTCATACGAAAGAGAATATGAACTCTCTTTAAAATGGAAAAGAATGAAACATGTAACATTGGTAAATGAAATAACTATTGCCGGCTTATCTCTCTGAAAAGATATTACACTTTCATAACTAAAGCTAATTTAATTGGGTAAGATAACTAACTTTATTTGTACAATAGTCCCAGACAGTGAAACTATCAACAATACGGAGCAAATATTCAATGCTAAACTCAGCCCTAGGTACAAAAGAAAATAGATGTCGGGTACTATCACAGAGTTAATATTCTTTGCCAATGTGTCAACAGTCATTTATACATTGTCTTGTTTACTCGTTGCCACAGTAATCGTCCTCTAAAATTCATTCTAGGCCTAGGACGCCAAAGCTCACATTTATGGCGTATAAATGCTCTGCCAAATACGGATTTTGAATTGAGGATACGAAAAATGTATTTGTCTGTTAATCTTCTGAACAAAAGTGCTCATTGACCTGTCTAAAATTCGCCTGCATTAAATCTCGCGTAACTTGCAGCTACTCACAGGACAGTTCTATAGTACATATATACCGAAAAGACGAATCATACTTGTCATTCTGTGTTCGTCCAGGCAAAAGATTCTCCTTGAAGGGTCAAAGTTGAAGACCACAATCACAAAAGAGCGAAATCCTTATTTCTTTTAAATGATGCTATTAATATAAAAAATGATTCCATGCCGAATTCGTGACGATATATCTGTAACGATACGATTTCTTCTCCGAGCACCGGAATGTCGGCGACATATTTACTATTTTTTTAATTGTTAAATACCGAGATCATATCGTAATAGATTTTACAATTACAAAAATGTTTTTGAAGAAGATTATGAAGCAGTATATTGTTATTTTCATCACAATGAAGAACACGCAAGAAGTTTGAAGGGTGCCAAACATTTATCAAAGAGACTACTAATCCCCAAGCATTCAAATTGGACCAAATGGATGCGAATTTGTGGCAACAATTTCGAAGATACCGCTGTTGGCTTGCTACGAGAAATCGGGTGACGCGATAACGAAAGAAGCCCCAAACGACCTTGAGCCGCCTAAATTTATTGTCCTCCAACCTCCCATCCTGCATGTGATGGGCAAACGGCCACGTGCCTTCTCAGCGAGTGGGTGTTCGTCCACTGCAGCGCGACGCGGCATGGCGCGGCGCCTTGGCCTGACGCAAGGAGGCGTTATCGCTCGCGCTCCCCTGCCCCACATCCCCTCCCCTGCCGGCCCCTTCCCCTCCATCTGCCCCGGAAGACGCTAGTCGCAGGCGCCGGCGCCGGCGGCGGCCTCCACGTCCACGGACGCCGCGCCCCAGGCGGCGGACGCCGCGAGAGAAAAGGCGGTGAGGGGGGAGATACAGTTGGTGGAGGCAGTGGAAACGATGGAGATGGGAGTAATAGTGCCGGGGAGGGTACTGAGGGAGAGTACAGATGGTGGAGTCGATGGAGACGACGAAGATGGTGATGTAAGTTATGGTGGCGGTGGGAAGTACGGGTGAGAGTGGACGGGTGCAGATGGTGGAGGCGGTGGAGACGATAGTGGCGGAGATGGGAGTCATAGTGGCGGTACAAAGTACGGGGGAGCGTGCAAATGGTGGAGGCGGTGGCGACGATGGAGGTGGTGATGGGAGTTATGGTGGTGGAACGTATAGATGGGAGGGAACGGGTACAGATGGTAGAGGCGGTGGAGACGATAATGGTGAAGAAGGGAGTCATAATGGCGGTGCAAAGTACGGGGGGGCGTGCAAATGGTGGAGGCGGTGGAGACGATGGAGGTGGTGATGTAAGTTATGGTGGCGGTGGAAAGTACGGGTGAGAGTGGACGGGTGCAGATGGTGGAGGCGGTGGAGAAGATAGTGGCGGAGATGGGAGTCATAGTGGCGGTGCAAAGTACGTGGGAGCGTGCAAATGGTGGGAGCGGTGGAGACGATGGAGGTGGTGATGGGAGTTATGGTGGCGGTGGAAAGTACGGGTGAGAGTGGACGGGTACAGACGGAGGAGGCGGTGGAGACGATGGAAATGGAGATGAGAGTAATGGAGGCTGTGGAAACTATGGGGGACAGAGAGGACCAGCCGGGAGCTTAGAGCTTGGTGTGGCAGGCGCGGTGCCCCGATGGTGGGAGATACCTGTTTAGGGAAACCCCCGCGAGCAGACGTAAAAGTCACCATCACATCCACCTTCTGATAAGAAACATGCACTTGCACGTACGCTGACTAATGATCTTAGCCTTGCCGCGTCCTGGAAACACCATAATCAATCAACCGAATGGTGGAAACTACGGAGTAGATGGGGGAGAGGGAAGTGGCGGAGGCGGTAGATGATGGAGGCGTGATGAAAGGTGTTCGAAGTTGTGGAGAAGAAACTTGGGCACGGTGGAGGTGAGGAAGCGAAAGATGTGGTGGAAGTGGAGGCAATGTGCGTGGTGGAGCAACTGAGTCGTGGGACGATGAGACCGCTTTCACGTCGTAGGACGTGTCGATGAGACAGTTTCCAAGGCCATGGAACCGGCGAACCTGATGGAGGCTGTGGAACTGGCAGACTTAGAAGAAATATTGAAGCGGCGATGGTGGTGAAGGTGTCGAAGGCTGAATTTCGTGATGTAAATTGCTTTCTATACACCATCGTTTAAAACATTTGGTGACAAAGGAATACCCTAGTTTGAGAAGGTAAGCATGCACCGTCAGGATAGGTGCAACACTCTTTCATATGTCTGTGTCGAAAGAATTCTCGCATTCTTCAAAAATGAAGTGTCTTCCTCAAGGACAGCGTCAGCTTAAAGCCATTTACGGCACAGTCAGTGATTTCAGTGATTTTGACCGCGTGTGCCTCTTAGGTAAATAGGCCACCTTCAACAAGTGGGTGGGTGTGACCTTCGTGGTTAGTAAAACTTTCTTCGTAGCTGGGGCCCTCTCGGTAAGTAGAGGTCTCCAGAGCTCAGAGTTGATTGGACTAGTGTGTCTGAGCTTGGGTTTGGGGAAGAGCAGGTCACCGTCTTATGCCACCATTTGTGAACAGTATCTTGATACATAAAGAACTTGGTACAGTGGGGTTAGGGTGGTCGAACGTACTCGAAAGGCCAGTTCGAAACTGGTCTAGTATGTCATGTGTCAAAGAATGCAATTTTCCCTGCACTTCGAGTCATCGTTGATCTCCTCTCTCTAAATTTTCCACTAAAAATAATATTTCCCAACAGCACATTGTATCAGAATAGAGAGGTAATGAGAAATCTTCAAAGAAATATTTAATGGAAAACAATCTCTAAATGCAGGACTTTTTTACCCGATACGTCAATACAAACATTTGAAACATCGGTCTTGACACACAATTAATTTTGATGGGAAAGAAAAATGGAAACTTGAAATTTGAATACGAAATATTTTTTAAAATTTGAAATTAACGTGTCTTAATCTTAAATGTTTAATGTAAAGGAGTGTTTAACCACATGTTCACTGGAATTCAATAAATTAGTTTAAAACATTTTAACCAGTATTTCTGACGCCGTAGCGTAGAGGAACTACGAATATCTCGGGGGATTAGCTATCTGTATGGAAAAGGAAGGAAGTTGAACGGGCTTGTGCGACATAAGTAATATCGAAATGAATGCCAGTAGCGATGGCAATGAAAATAACGATAGCGCCAACGATAAAACTTTGGATGACATAGTGCAGGCAGCAGAATGCATGTCCCTCGGACAAACAGACGCTTTGCAGATCCTTGAGCTACATCTGCGTGCGGAAAGGAGTGGGGGCAGGAGGCATGAGTGCCATGGCTCCCCTGTAAATTTTGAAAAAGGGACGCGGGACCTGTGGTAATGAAATATTTCATTTCCTAAATATGTTCAATCCTCGATTTTGTTATTCCCTTTTAATCAGACAATTTGGGGAATTGTTTTAAGACATTTGGCTAAGAGGCACGCCATGAGGCCATGAGGCAACACTGTAAATGGCACAATATGTTTTTAAATTTGCACTTATTAACTGTATCATTAAAGTTATAATTCAGTCTCCTTTTAGTAAATTTTATATGCTAGTAAAATAAATAAATAAAGTAAAATAAAGAAAAAAATAAAAAAAAGTAAAATAAAGAAAAAAGAGGACCCAAATGTTGTTGCCCCTTCCTCTAGTTTTAAGCTGCATACGTCGATGCCAAGCTCAAAGAATAGTGAGACTCAGTTGGAGTCTACAAAATTCCACAAACAGGCGATCCACGCCAGTCGCTGGGTACAAACATTTCAAAGCTCAATGTTTCAATTTTCGGGTTACAGGATTTTAAAGTATGGATCGCTGCCAGAATTCAGAGAAACTGCGTAGCGTTGATTTGCATGTACCGTACAACTCCAATTATGCGAAGCCTAATTTTAGGAATCTCCATTTATTCTCACCAGTCTTCGGAGAAAAAAGGGAGAAGTTGGGGAAATTTGTGCTGGGCCTGGTCCATAAGTATTCATTATTCAAAGTATCGATCTCCCTGTTTTCAATACTTTTTCCTACAATTGTTGTTCATTTGTACTTTTAATACGACTAAGACTTACATGTGTATTTAACGTTCATAAAAATATAGTAGTTGTTAATAATATAAATATCATAGTATTTAAATTTTTCTGTATATTGTGTTTCTTAAACTTAATTTCGTGAATAAGTTAACAACATTTTATGTCTCACGTCTTTTTCATTGCATTTCCGAGCTTACTCCAATCATCCAATTTATAGAAATCCGAATCAACGCGATCCACATTTGTGTGAAGTCGTAGGCTTCCGCGGCCAGAGTCATGTAAATGATATTGGCTGTCCGGGGACGCCGCGTCATCAATCATCACAGCCTTCGTCGTGGCGTCACCCGAACAGCCAAGATCATTTACGATCCGCATTTATTTCGGACAATTGGGCTACTCGAACATCTTCTATAATTATGAAATTGTAATCAGAATGTAAAATTATGTATTTCCTATAAATATATGTAGAACAGAATGAATATAGTATTAGATCAATATTCCCCCTACCAAAAAAAGTGTACAATTGAGGGGCTTAGCTCTAGATAGTCAAATCTAGTTCATTTTTAAAAAATAGGACGATTAAATGTTTCAATGTGACATTCCTCGTCAATGAATAAAGAAGAAGTATCTCCATAGTATATAGCATTATTTCGTACACAAACACGCCAAAACTCGCACAAAATGAAACACACGATGAGGCGATTACGTTAGTAAGATAATCTTAATTTGTAGAAAAATGTGACACAGGGCTTTCTAGAGCAGAGCCTTCCTATTTAGTGATCGCAAATTTTAACAAAATATCGATACATCGATACATCACTAAAAGGTTTTCGATGTCGATGAAATCCTCGACAAAAACATTTATGTTTAAAATATTAATGTCTTAAATATTTCGAAAATGATGTGATAAATAACATATAAATATTTGTTTGTATATTCTGCTTTAAATTTGACTGGCATCTTAATTTTCTACTCAATATTCTATGTAGTCGAATTCCAGTTTAACGATATTACGACGTACAAAATAGTAAAAAAAGATAACAAGACTGGAAAAAGGTTGCGAATAGCAAACGGTTAAGTACCGCCTGGCAATCGTCAACAGTGGCAGTTGCCAATGGTTGTTGTTGGGAGCAATCCATTAAAAAAAACAACTTTTATTTATATCATATGAAATTGTTTTCAAAACATCGATGTTTCTGGACAAAAATATATCGATATGAAGAAAAAATTTAATGCAAAATATTGATGTTTCTGCTCGATTGATTGAGTTATTGTTAGGGATTCCGGGCGCGTCAACTACTGAGATCATTAGTTCCGAAAGTATAGTGCATGCTTTTCATCGGGAGATGGTGATCATCCCCCACTGGATGGCGAGATCCGGCGCCGACTTACCGTCGAAAAGCGAGATTTTCCCCAACCAGGTATCTCCCATCACCGGGGCACCGCCCCAGTCGGCACAAGCTCTAAGCTCCCAACTGGTCTCCCAGCATTTGTGGTAGTGCAGTGCATGTTAGTGCAAATGCATGTGTGTGTAAGGGGTGAGGATAGGACAAAGGAGAGGAAGGAAAGATCGCGCGCGATCCGTGGCCCGTTTGTTAGGATACTGTTCCGACATTAGCCTGATGTTGATCGGAGAAACGACGGAAAACTGCCGATCAGAGCAGCCGGTCGCAAGAATTCTCCACCAGACAGCGCGGTTTCGGTGGTATAACGGTCAGCGTACCGGACTGTTTTATCCGAGTTTGCGGGTTCAAACCCGATCGAAGCCGTGGATTTTTAAGGGCGAAAAAATCCTTCGTACGTCGCCTTCCTTCGGAGCGGAAGTAAAGCCGACTTTCCCATGTAGTAGATTTGTGCATGTAAAAGATCCTCAGGCCTAAATGAAGCCTCTGAGCAAAATTGAGATCCGCCTGTTTCGTCGCCCGAGATAATACCTCCTTTCTCCGCTAGGTGATGAAAGGAGCGTAGCGAAATTTGCGTGGTTAGACGAAAGAGCGGGCCTGATGGTCCGAGTCTCGACACGTAAAATAAGGCATTAACTAAGTAACTAACCAGACAGCGACTGAATTTGACCTGGCTGACGAGCTAGCGTCGAAAATGCTGCCGCCGCCGGGACTCGAACCTAGGATGCACTGAGCCACTTCTGCTCGCAGATATCGATGTTTTAACACCATCGATGTATCCCTCCTATTGCACTAGCTGAGAGCGTGGCATTGAGGCGCAGCGAGGGCCACCTGCGCGGGCGAGGGCTTGCGCCACCGCCGCGCCGCGCGCCTGCGGGATGAGGCAGTGGCGGTTGGGAAAGGCGCGGCCGCCGCCCCGCTTCCGGGCCCGCCCCTCACCCCTCGCCCCCCGCGCGACGCAGCGGCCCTGGCGGAGGACGCGCGCGTTTCGGCGCCACCATGACGCACCGCCCGCCTCTCGCGGAAGCGCTCTCCCTCCCTCCCTCCCTCCCTCCCTCCATCCCTCCCTCCCTCCCACCCGCGCTGCTCGCGCCCTTGGATTCTCCAGAACGTTTCCCTAACAGATCACTACATTTCTATTATTGTTGTTGTTATTATTATTATTATTCAAGCATTAGAACTTTCGTTCCGTTGCGTCTCATATTATTATTATTTACTTTTTTCAAAGCTTTCTGGTACGTGTTTGAGGAGTCATACAGATATTTCTATCAAACTTTTAACAATAATATATATATTTTAAGAACTAATTAGAAAGTAAACATTTCTACAAATATAAATCTAAACACTTAGTTTATAAATTAAAAAGTAAAGTTATTATTATTATTATTATTATTATTATTATTATTATTATTATTATTATTATTATTATTATTATTTTGCTCGCGAATAGGCCATCTTGGACCACGCAGGACACGCACCTTCACGGGCTCAGAATCATTTTATCATGTTGCAAGTCTTGCATGTAACTAATTAGGGGTATCAGCATTACACTGAATCCGATTTTTATACCCCAGGGTTGTTAGTCCTGAGGTGATGGAAGATGGAATGATGATGATGATAATGAAGAATGAATGGACGGCACGCCTGATATAGATCGGAGAAACAATGGAACATACGGATCAGAGCAGCCCACCACTAGAATTCTCCTCGAAACAGCAACCAAAGATACAGTGACATGATTTGGACGTATTGTAACGAAAATCGGGGCATATTGCGGAGCCTGATTCACGAAACATTTCTGAATTTTCAATGATTAATTTGATGTATATTTTAAGTTACAAATCCACACTTTTAAAGATGATGTGCTCTCCTCGAATCAAAAATACTTTCTCTCGTTCTCTTTCTTGCTTCTTCCCTCAGATCATTTTCAAACAATTTTTTTCCTTTTTCAACTGTTCATCGTTTTCTTTTTTTACGTATACATCAGAACTGCAATTACATTTTTACTCACAAAAGTACACTCAATCCTGTCCATCGATTCATTCCCTGGTTGGGCCATCCCTCGTTGCGTTTTATTGTTTCGCTTCCGGATTCTTGAAGTAAATTGTCTCTTTATTGTCCAAATTTTAAATACAAGAGGAATAAATAATTTATTATGACTATCTCAATGATATTTGAGTGGACCAGAAATTGAGATATAGTTCTTTTATTCCTTAAGACATAAATTGTTCGTTAATGCGCCACTTCATCTCGGCCATTTCGGAACTTCTGACACATCGATAGAAATCTCATAACTTATTGGTCTATTAATAGTCATAAATGTCAGAGAAGACTACAAACTACATATCAGTGTATTTTGCGACTGACGTTTTAAAAGGAAATTAAGGGATCCATAGAGGAAAGTTTATGAAAAAGATACACAGATACGGGCAAACAAGATTTGTGAATAATACAAAATGAATCATAAGGCACTTTTAGTGTGTCTGAAAATAAAGCTGGCCAAATAACATTAAAAATATGAAAGGAAAGAACCAAATAGAACATCAGTTTTCTTGTATGGTAAGGATTAAGAGGTATCCGAATCAAGACGGGGTCAGAAAAGAAGAAAAAGTATAGTATACACTAGTGATTCCTATAATTATATGGAAAAATTATTGCAATCCTCGAAATTCAAGAATCTTTAAAATATATTGACACAATAAAATTATCCACGTCTAATATTTGCGATTCATTTTCACCATATTTAAAGAAAGAAAGAAAATAAGAAAAGAGTGCAATAGAACGCGAAGAAATTCCTGATGTACTCATTGTCAGTATGTTTATTATAACAAGAAAAAAAGCTACAAGTTTCTAACATACCACTCACGCCCGTCAACAATACATATCCAAAGGTTATGAAAATGAAATACTAAGACAAAATACAAATTGATATGGAACATGAAATAGCAGAAGAGGAAAATATTTTAAATAGTTCCTCTTGTCGAAACATGAGTTAACACAAGATTAACACTTCTATAAAAATTGAAATATCCAGGCAGGTGTTCAGGGTATGGTTATTCGAATAACCGAGGATCCAGGTATACATGATTGTGTAGTGAAAAAGTGGTGAACTTTTGCTCTACTTTGCAGGGCACGACTTTAGAAGTTTGCACATTTGTGTAAAATCGAAATTTTCTAAAATCGGTGAAACTTGGAGAAATGTACCCCAATGTTAAGAACTTTTCGCCATTACAAGACCGACATAATTACTGTCATCAGAAACGAGACGAGTTAAAAGTCGTGCCTTGCAATTTGACTTAATTACTTATTCACTGCGCTTACAGATTTAACAAAATATTTAAAACTAGCTTAGCGAGACGACTCTTCTAGGTTCATAAGCGATCTAAGTATTACAACCACCACTACTATCGAATCGAACCCGGGATCACTACACGGGACACTAGTCTGCGTCCATGAGCCATCACCGAGGCTATACTTTGTAAGGATGATCATCGAAATATCTGGACTCAGCTCCCGCCGATGTGGAGTGTCGTGGTATACGTCCCCTCCGGCCGGGCCGGGGCAGACGCACTTCCGCCTCGGCCGGACACCGAACGAGCGAAGAGTCACGGCCGCGCGTTGGCGAATGCCCATACAAGTGCTGGGGGGAGGGGGAGAGGCAGCGCGTGCTGGCTCACGGCCGCCCGGCTCGTCCGCGTGCAGCGGTGGTGGCGGCGGCGGCGGTGGCAGCGGCGGTGGCGGCGGTGGCGGCGGTGGCGGTGGCGGCGGTGGCGGCGGTGGCAGCGGTGGCGGCGGTGGCGGCGGCGGCGGTGACAGCGGCGGGGCGGCGGTGGCGGCGGCGGCGGTGACAGCGGCGGTGGCGGCGGTGGCGGCGGTGGCGGCGGTGGCGGCGGTGGCGGCGGTGGCGGCGGTGGCGGCGGCGGTGGCGGCGGTGGCGGCGGTGGCGGCGGTGGCGGCGGTGGCGGCGGTGGCGGCGGTGGCAGAGATGGCGGTGGCGCTGGCGGTGGCGGTGGCGGTGGCGGCGGCGGAGGCGGGAAAGGCGCTGGAGGTGCTGGTGAGACGGGACAGTGGTGGTGGAGGTAGCAGTACAAGTGGAGGTGCGGGTGGCGGTGATGGTGGAATGAGAGAAACAGATGGCAGTGATATGCAGCGAATTGGCGGTGTCGGTGAAACACAGACGGTGTTGGTTGAGAAGGTGGATTTGCAAGTGGAGATGGTGGTGAAGGCGAATTGATTGATGAATACATTATTTCGAATTTAGGGGTCATCAACTGCTTTGGTCATTAGTCTCGTAAGGTTGTTACATTTGTGCATGGTTTTCCGCGGGAGGGTGCTGAGTTACTCCCTCGCTAGAAACTCCCCGCAGAAAGATCCGGCGCCGACCTACACGTCGAATAGAGGCGGGGGGCCTTCGAGGTATCATCGCCAAAGAGGTAACTACCTATCCAGTACAATCTCTAAGCCCCTAACTGATCTCCGGCGTATGTGAAAAGGGAAAGGAAGGAGTGAGAATGAGGAAAGAAAGATCGTGCACGGTCCGTGGGTCGTTTGTTAGGGTACATTAGGCTCCTAATTCGGCTTCGGCATTCGTCTGGTACTGATCGGAGAACCTACGGAAAACTATCGTTCAGAGCAGTCGCCGCTCAAACCCTTCTCCAGCCAGAGTCTGAATTCGACCTGGTATTCTCCGATTTAAACAGTGGCATTTCAAAGTAACGAGAAGGACAAAGATACTATGGTCCAATCGGAAGCTTTTACGACTTAAAATTTTGGTATTGGAGCTCCCGATTGGATGACAATATCCTCCTACCAGCTCGTGACATTGAAATACTACTATGTTTAAATCGGATACATTACTGCCCCTGAAGAAACTCCAGCCAGATACGGTCGCGATCATGCGACATCTTGCGGCAGGACCAAGACGCAAAAATCATGCCACATTTCATTCTCAAGATAATAGAGAGATTGTGCACGACATTGCGCGCAACACTATCAATCTTCTGCGCATGCACTTAAATGATGCTAAAACTTAAATGATGCTAAAACTTGAACTGCGCACAAGCAGAAGATCGATAGTGCTTTAACGTACGAGGGTGCACAAACTCTCTAATACCCTCAGGCGCCACGTTACGAAAACCCAAATATAGGACCTCCCGGACAGCGTGAGTGCAGAGGCAACAGATCTGAGCCAACTCTTTACGGCGGTGGATGTGGGAGGGAGGGAGGGGCGCGGGGGCGGAAGCGCCTGCGGAGGCCGCGCGAGGGGAGGGGGAGGGGGAGAGGGGAGGGGGCGGAAGTGCGCGGAGGACGACGCCCGGAAGGCGATGCCAGCGACTCCGCAAGGGCAGCGGCTGCTCCCGCGGGACACGCCAGACGAATTGCCAGAGCCTCCTTCTCCGTCTTTTATTTATTCATCGCCTCTTCGCCTTTTTCTTTGCCCCTGCTATTTCTCCATTATTCCCCTTCAGAATCTTTCAATTTGACATTTTTTTACAGTATTTTAAATGTTTATCACTATTACCCCTCATGACTTCTCTTATTTATTCATTTCAGTTTTTGGAATATTATTAACTCCTTTTCGCATTTTCTTCTTACTTCCCTTTCCCTTTCTTCTTCGTCTCCTTCCTACGTTTCATATTTCTCTCATGCTTGTCTCTTCTCTCTGTTCATGTCTATCTCAACTCGGCGTCGTCTCTCTCTCTCTCTCTCTCTCTCTCTCTCTCTCTCTCTCTTTCTTTCTTTCATCTTGACGTTATTCTTGTTTTTTCATCATTCTTTGCTTCATTACTTCGCCCTTCTGTACTTCGTCTTCATTCTCTCCCTATCTCTAACCCTTCTTTCTTCCGGTGGGGTCGTTCTCGGTTTTTCTCCGGATGCCTCTCAATGCAACAAATGAAATATCATGGGATATTGTTTTCGTTAATTTTGTAAAAAAAATTGCACTTCAGATGACAGGCGAATGACATTTGCGAGTCGCGTCCTTCGTGGTTAGCCCGATCGGTGCGTGGCAGCCCGCCAGGGCGGAGGTCCATTAAGTTTTCGCTCGCTATGCACCCCTCAAGGCCGCTCTGTTTACGCCCCGCGAGCGTCCACGCATGGTATTCGCGATGCCCCAAGGGGGAAGGGGGCGCAGATGGATCTGGCAGGAGGTCCGTCACCCGATCGCCACCTTGCGGCGGCGTCACTTCCCGCGCCGCGTTGCCAGAGGCGATCGCGACCCCCCCCCCCCTCGCCCCCACGCCTTCCCCCGGTGGATCTTCGCGAAATCTCTCCGTCGCCAGCCGGCTTCCAAATATCTTCCTGCTCGCCGGCGCGGCGGGTGCGAGCGCGGGCCACGGGGCCAGGAGGGGGCGGAGTGGGGGCGAGGGAGGCATGCGGTCGCGGCCGGGCGGCGGCGTTGGGCGCGTAAACACGCCGCACTAAATATACCTGACCCTGCGGCGCGGCGACGGTGGCGCGGCGACGGGGGACGCGGTGGGAATGGGAGCGACGGCGCCTGCGCGGAAGCGGCGGGAGCGACGTATAATGACAAGAATAATTATCATAAGTAATGCCACGAGTGAACAGGCCACTCTCCATAAATCCACCAGTCGCGAAGTACGTAGCTTGGGGATTTATCGAGAAGAAATCCCGATGCACAACTGGTATTTAGTACGACTATTTCGCAAATAAATACGTCAATAAACTCAAACAAGACTGCTGACTAAACAAGTAAGACGAAAAAATACGTAAGGTAATTTTTACACGCCTGTTGAATATGAAACGTTTTAACGTTATGCTAAAGAAAAATTAAGAATACTTGATTTGTATCAGAAGATACCTATTTGATAAAAACACACTAATATTTTAAAAAACAAGCAAGATTACAATAAACAAATATAAAATGATTACTATCAAAACGAATAATTATGAAAAACACGTATTCCGTTAGCGTGGTTAATGGCATAGGACACTCACAATCAGCATGTGAGTGAAATAGTCATTAAGAGTCAACCATTATTTTCATAAGGAGGGAGTGTCTTTTGGGAGATAGTGAAAATGGTAAGAAAGTTGCATTTGGAATTGAGTGGTGGAAGTAAGGATAGTCATGATGGGAGAATAATATAATTCAAAAGGGGGAAACATTAACGGGTACAATCTTCAAAACTAAGATAACGAAAAATGGGGTTAGTGTAGCATGGACGACGTAAGTATATTTTATTTAGTTCCATCGTGAAGTGATGGTTGCAGTAATGCTTCCATATCCACAGCGTCATCATCTGTTTCATCGCATCCATCGCCGCAATTCCTCCTGTGACTCTACCGTAGTCTTCCTAAAACCGACATTTCTCTCACCAAATTTGTTGTTTGTCGCACAGTATGGTGACAAATAGTGGGGGTTATCCGGTCCTGTGTGATTGAAAAACAGGTGAGGAGACGGTGACTTCACTGCGGGTCTTCAATGTATAATAATTTCAAAAACCGTGCAATACACTAAGAAACATAACTACGTAGTGCGACAACACTGGCGATCGCGGTAAATTGAGTCAGTGATAGAAGTATCAGTAGCGGCATGTTCAAAGGAATGGCTTTCAAAGAGACAATAGCAAAGTGAGTGAACTGAAAGACAACTTGAAAGTCTAGGTAATCTAGTTTTTCTTGCAGTTACTACAGTTCAAGGAAGATAACTTAAAGGACGCTGAAAACAATTGTACAATTTAGTTCGATTTCCGCAGCACAATGTGACTGTATTGTAAAAGTAAAATCTTCAGATCTATCGAAAATACTTCTTACAGATGCGCTAGGACACAATTAAACGTTTGCGGATGGAGCATTACTTCCGCAGTTCGGGAGGAGCAGCCAGAGTTGTAGTTGGCGAGTAACAAGTTTGCCTCGGTGACCACACAAATGCGAACGTTTGCGCGAACTTCAACGGCCGTCGAATCCACAGAAATCTCGTGGAACTCCTCAGATTGATGGCCAAAGATATCTCGAGTGGTCACGTCTGTTGGGGTGTAAAGGAATCTATCTTGTTGCTGGGAAACTGGAGAATTTTACATTGTTGCCAAATTTCAGATCAACTGGATAAGCGGATTAATAGATTTCATTTCTTGACTCTCGGTACTTAAATTTTCAACAATTTTAATTTAAGTAGATATTCGTCCGTCACTGATGCCGCCAGAAGGCAATCGACGAGAATGACGAATACGGCCACGATGTTATTGGTCACCGTCCATCGTGGGTTTTGCAGGTTAGCAGGGAGCGTAGTGTTAGCATGAGGTTCCAAGGACGCCCTGCAATTTTCTCATTTTTACCCCTGCAGGTCCTTCAACAGAAAAATAAACGTACGACTAGCATCTGATATGTCCTGAAGGCAATGACTCATATGAATCGCACAGCTTCGGAATCTCCAATGCTCCCAGCTTTGTTCTAACCTGCGACATCAGTGAATACGTTACGAGAAATGTCCGAAAACAGTTATTCACAAATTAGCCGGTTCATATTCCTTTTATATTAGCTACCGCCCAGTGGATAATACCAACATTAGCCAGAGGAAGTCTGAAATGATCCGTTCATCGTCATCCATTAAGCTTGATCCAAAGCGACTGTCTAAAGTACGAATTAACCGACTTCTCTCCACACTAATCGTTTCTGTCTTAAGACGAAACACTCACGCGCGGAACTCCGCACACAGTCGCCACTCGATATCTCCCAAGGACACTTCTGCGACGAGTCCACATCAACGGCGCCATCTGCATTCAGTGTCCGCTCTACCCCCCCGCCCTACCTCGAGTCTTCTCACTGCACACACCTTGTGATATTCCTATAGAAACATTGATATTTTCAAAACATCGGCATCTACATCGCACCTCTACGTAAGGTCCCCTCAGCGCCTACGATCCGCGACCGCCGCCGGCACAGTCATCAACATCCTATTTAGTGATGGCAAATTTTACCAGAACATCGCTGTTTCGATACATCACTAAAGGGTTTTCGATGTCGATGAAAACATCGACGAGAAAACATCCATGTTTAAAACATCGATGTTTTAATTATAGACTAATAAACACGCTATTTTCCTATCCATTTTCAATTACAGTACGTGAAAGGTATATATTTTATTGTTTGGTTATCAGCATGTGAGTAGTATGTAAAAATTATTATCGAATATAAAGAATAAAATTAACAATAAAGAACAGAATTTTGCTATCGATTTCGTGTTTCACTGTGTCAATGTTTTAAAAACATCGATGTTTTTGCCATTCCTAATCCTATCTCTGTCATCTCCATCATAGGAATGCAACATCGCCAACACAACGTCGACGTTTCTAATCATCGATATTCCAAATGAAACATCAATATTAATAAAACTAGCCTCAAAATCATCGATGTTTCTAAACATCGAATTTTAAAACTGCATTGGCCAGCATTAATGTACCCGTGGGGGTAATTCAGTTTAAAGGTTTTCTTTTTCTTTGAGTTTTCATTGATAAAACACAGTGAAAAATTACCAGGATCCCGAATTAACAAAACTTTTATCTGATTAGATGATTAAAAAAATATATAGACTTCATTTATTAAAAATGAAAATTGGATTTTGATCACATTCGCCTGAAGAATCTTTATATATATATATATATATATATATATATATATATATATATATATATATATATATATATATATATATATTGTGACGCCGAGCCCAGTTGTGGGCTGTCGCCACTGTTGTTAGTATGGGAGGCCGCGCGCCTGCAGTTCGTGGTTCATGGTTCATGGCATGTGCAGGGCGCAGTTCGTGGTTTTCTCCTCCCCCCCCCAGGCGGCAGTATCGGCCGTAGCGGAGGGATAGTGAAAGGGGGGAAAGTGGGGAATAAGAAAGAAGGGGAGCGAAGTACGGTTAGGGTCGACCAGGTGTGTCGCGAACCCAGTTGGATGTGAACGGTAGGAGTGGAGTGAAGGCAGTGAGAGATGAGATACTGCAGTTTCTCTGTGTAGTGCAATATTTTATTGGAGTTTGTCTAATATCACAAATTGTGATATAAATAGCGGAGTGGAAGGATAGTTACCCAGCTATTTCTAATGTTATAATGTTTCGGCAAAAGTGTATCCATGAATTTCTTCTGATTGTAATTTGTGTGATGTGATTTCATGGCATGTAGTATCAGCATTTGCCGTCCAATATCACAGATTGTGATATAAATAGCGGAGTGGAAGGATAGTTACACAGCTATTTCGAATGTTATAATGTTTCGGCAAAAGTGTATCCATGAATTTCTTCGGATTGTAATTTGTGTGATGTGATTTCATGGCATGTAGTATCAGCATTTGCCGTCCAATATCACACATTGTGACATAAATAGTGGAGTGGAAGGACAGTTACACAGCTATTTCTAATGTTATAATGTTCCAGCAAAATGTGTATCCATGAATTTCTTTTGATTGTAATTTGTATGATATGATTTCATGGCATGTAGTGTGAGCATTTGACAGGGTTGCTTTGTGACCCTGCAGGGTAAGGAATGCACAATGTTGCAATGATTACTTGTATGGCAATGAACTATTATTATCGTTTAAGAGTTTGAGGAATGATACTCCAAAGTGTCCTGAGTGTTTAACAAAAGCAATGAAAAGCTTTGTCAATTTTGAATCTTCTTTTTCCTTAAAATTTTTGTAAAAATGGCGAAGAATGTTTATTTCATTGCTTACATTTCTGTTGTGTGTTGATCAAATTTGGATGTAAATTTTTATTGGAAATAAGGGAATTGTGTTAAATAATGTACAATTCTGAAGTGTTTGGTGCAGACGCACTTAATTGTTGTACAGATCATATGGAAGGATAATGTTCATTCCAAATGACTAAGTTATTTGTTCAAATTAAATAATTTGATTTTGTTTTTTTAAAAAAAGCTGGTTGTTTATAATCCTCAGAATTGTTCTAGGAATAATACTTCTGAGTTGTTGGTTTCCGTTTCGGGAAGCGTGGGAGCAGCCAGGGCAAGAACTCCGCCCCCCCGGTCCCCGACTTCCGTTACAGGAGGTATCAAACTATCATGCAAACCTTGAAGTACGGCCCTCCGCACGGCGGACGCCACGTCGCCGCGCGTGCATCCCGTTACGTCACAAGGAGCTGGCGCCCGAACAGGGGACCTGAAGGGTGTTCTAGGAGTACCCATGGGGAAGTGCTTGTTTAGGTACTTGTTATTTCTAGCACTCTGAGCACTGCATCCCACGCTTCTACGAATGGAAAACCGAAGTGAGTTACAATATGGTGTATTAGAATAAGCATTTATTTGTCAGTGGTTTGTAAATTTTGTGCGCGGTTTAAACGTCATCATGGTGGAAAAACACTCCGGCACGGGCTATGGGGGAGATGAGTCAGAGACAGGCGATGGTGTGAGCGAAAACCCGACAGTGGGCAGTCTGGTCGCGATGGTAGAAGGGGTGACTTTGGACGACTCTGACAATGTCGGCCTAGAGACAGCCGAGGGCAAAGAAACTAGGTCGACGGGGGCGGTGGCTAAGAAAAGAAAACAGACGGAGGGAGTTACGGGAGATAGATTAGGAGAGATGGCCGATTTATTTAATTTGATGCGAGAGGTGATGGAAGGATTCGCGCGGACGGCCGAAGAGAAAAATAAAATTATGTTCGGTGAAATTAAGCAGGTGTTAAATGATCAGATAGAGAAACAGAGTAGGGAGATTAAAGAAGAAGTCAGAAGCATCGGCGGTCGGATTGATTCCCTTGCAAATCAAATTGTTGCGCAGAACCAATTGATCGCTGACAGGTTCACCGTGCAGGATAAGAAAATTGAAGAGAAAATGCGTCAAATGGGAGAAGACATGAATAAGAGCTTGGAGAGCCAGTACAATACGGAAATTAGACGGCAAGACGCAAAAATTGAGGCGGTCACAAATTCGGTAGGAGGTTGGATATCTGAGTGCCAGGACAAATTGGTCACCAGACTTGAGAAGTTCGAGGACGAGGTTAAGACTTCGCGGAACGCCTTAGAAGCAAAGATGATGATGAAGAAGATGGTGAAGAAGAAGAAGATGGTGAAGAAGAAGAAGATGGTGAAGAAGAAGAAGATGGTGAAGAAGAAGAAGATGGTGAAGAAGAAGAAGATGGTGAAGAAGAAGATGATGGTGAAGAAGAAGATGATGGTGAAGAAGAAGATGATGGTGAAGAAGAAGATGATGGTGAAGAAGAAGATGATGGTGAAGAAGAAGATGATGATGAAGATGATGATGATGATGATGATGAAGAAGAAGGTGATGAAGAAGAAGATCATGAAGAAGAAGAAGATCATGAAGAAGAAGAAAAAGGTGAAGAAGAAGGTGATGAAGAAGGTGAAGAAGAAGGTGATGAAGAAGGTGAAGAAGAAGAAGAAGGTGAAGAACAAGAAGAAGAAGGTGAAGAACAAGAAGAAGAAGAAGAAGAAGATGATGGTGAAGAAGAAGAAGAAGATGATGGTGAAGAAGAAGAAGAAGAAGAAGAAGAAGAAGATGATGGTGAAGAAGAAGAAGATGATGGTGAAGAAGAAGAAGAAGATGATGGTGAAGAAGAAGAAGAAGATGATGATGGTGAAGAAGAAGAAGATGACGATGGTGAAGAAGAAGAAGATGATGATGGTGAAGAAGAAGAAGATGATGATGGTGAAGAAGAAGATGATGATGAAGAAGAAGATGATGATGAAGAAGAAGATGATGATGATGAAGATGATGATGATGATGAAGAAGAAGATGATGGTGAAGAAGAAGAAGAAGATGATAGTGAAGAAGAAGAAGATGATGGTGAAGAAGAAGAAGAAGATGATAGTGAAGAAGAAGAAGATGATGGTGAAGAAGAAGAAGAAGAAGATGGTGAAGAAGAAGAAGAAGATGATGGTGAAGAAGAAGATGATGGGGAAGAAGAAGATGATGATGAAGAAGAAGATGATGATGACGATGAAGAAGAAGATGATGATGATGAAGAAGAAGATGATGATGAAGAAGATGATGATGATGAAGATGATGATGATGATGAAGAAGAAGAAGATGGTGAAGAAAAAGATGGTGAAGAAGAAGAAGAAGATGATGGTGAAGAAGAAGAAGAAGAAGAAGAAGAAGTAGATGATGATGAAGAAGAAGAAGAAGTAGATGATGATGATGAAGAAGAAGAAGTAGATGATGATGATGAAGAAGAAGAAGTAGATGATGATGATGAAGAAGAAGTAGATGATGATGATGAAGAAGAAGTAGATGATGATGATGATGAAGAAGAAGAAGTAGATGATGATGATGATGATGATGATGATGAAGAAGTAGATGATGATGATGATGATGATGAAGAAGTAGATGATGATGATGAAGAAGGTGATGAAGATCATGAAGAAGAAGAAGAAGGTGATGAAGAAGAAGAAACAAGTAGTGAAAACAAAGGTTCCATCAACCCTCCTGATTTTTTCAAGAATATTTTCTCCCAGAAAAAATTCTACGAATGGATGGGGGAGTGATGTGACGCCGAGCCCAGGTGTGGGCTGTCGCCACTGTTGTTAGTATGGGAGGCCGCGCGCCTGCGAGGGCGCAGTTCGTGGTTTTCTCCTCCCTCCCCCCCCAGGCGGCAGTATCGGCCGTAGCGGAGGGGTAGTGAAAGGGGGGAAAGTGGGGAATAAGAAAGAAGGGGAGCAAAGTACGGTTAGGGTCGACCAGACGTGTCGCGACCCGAGTTGGATGTGAACGGTAGGAGTGGAGTGAAGGCAGTGAGAGATGAGATACTGCAGTTTCTCTGTGTAGTGCAATATTTTATTGGAGTTTGTCCAATATCACAGATTGTGATATAAATAGCGGAGTGGAAGGATAGTTACACAGCTATTTCTAATGTTTCGGCAAAAGTGTATCCATGAATTTCTTCGGATTGTAATTTGTGTGATGTGATTTCATGGCATGTAGTATCAGCATTTGCCGTCCAATATCACAGATTGTGATATAAATAGCGGAGTGGAAGGACAGTTGCACAGCTATTTCTAATGTTATAATGTTTCATCAAAATGTGTATCCATGAATTTCTTCTGATTGTAATTTGTTTGATGTGATTTCATGGCGTGTAGTTTCAGCATTTGACGTCCAATATCACAGACTGTGGTATAAATAGTGGAGTGGAAGGACAGTTACACAGCTATTTCTAATGTTATAATGTTTCAGCAAAATGTGTATCCATGAATTTCTTCTGGTTGTAATTTGTATGATGTTATTTCATGGCATGTAGTGTGAGCATTTGACAGGGTTGCTTTGTGACCCTGCAGGGTAAGCAAGGCACAATGTTGCAATGATTACTTGTATGGCAATGAACTAGTATTATCGTTTAAGAGTTTGAGGAATGATACTCCAAAGTGTCCTGAGTGTTTAACAAAAGCAATGAAAAGCTTTGTCAATTTTGAATCTTCTTTTTCCTTAAAATGTTTGTAAAAATGGTGAAGAATGTTTATTTCATTGCTTACATTTCTGTTGTGTGTTGATCAAATTTGGATGTAAATTTTTATTGGAAATAAGGGAATTGTGTTAAATAATGTACAATTCTGAAGTGTTTGGTGCAGATGCACTTAATTGTTGTACAGATCATATGGAAGGATAATGTTTATTCCAAATGACTAAGTTATTTGTTCAAATTAAATCATTTGATTTTGTTTCTTTAAAAAAAGCTGGTTGTTTATAATCCTCAGAATTGTTCTAGGAATAATACTTCTGAGTTGTTGGTTTCCATTTCGGGAAGCGTGGGAGCAGCCAGGGCAAGAACTCCGCCCCCCCGGTCCCCGACTTCCGTTACAGGAGGTATCAAACTATCATGCAAACCTTGAAGTACGGCCCTCCGCACGGCGGACGCCACGTCGCCGCGCGTGCATCCCGTTACGTCACAATATATATATATATATATATATATATATATATATATATATATATATATATCAGAAAATCATTACATATTTTTATTATGAAGGTCCTTATTTCAATAAAAAAATAAATATTAACCACATAACAAGATCGCATACAAAAACGAGGTTAAAAAACCATCGGCTTCAAAAATCAATCATCGTAAGTCCGTCGATGATTTTATAAAAACATCGATCTCGATGTCGGATCTGTCACTGCCGCCGCGAGCGATTCCGTGGCCGTCGTCGCCACTAGCGCCACCGCCGTCGCCCGCGTCGCCGCCAGCGCCGCCTCCGTCGCCGCCGCAGCGAGGACGCCCAGTGCTCGCGCGCCAGATCGCTTCCGCGTGCGACTTCGCTCTGCCCCCACCCCGCCCCGCCCAATACCCCCTCACCCTCCCCGCCGCGCCACGCCACGCCACGCCGCGCCACGCCGCGCCACGCCGCGCCATTCCCGGCGTCTTCGCCGTCTCCAACGGCGCCAACGACGCCAACGCCAATCGCCACCGACATCTCGATGCTAACGAGACACCTCTCTAGGAAAACAACACGATGCTTTCGCGTTGCTTTAAAGTTATTTGGAAGGATACCGATCGTCACAACCACAACAGAAAAGAACCTGTTGAGGTTGATGTTTTATGAGGCGTATTAAATTAACACGTTGGATGGGCTCAATTTAATTGAATACGTGTGTGTATACTGCTTTTGCACATTATTCGAATTATGATTTTTGATGCGTCAAAGTAATATATGAGCGTCGTGGGCATTAT
Organism: Teleogryllus occipitalis; assembly: GCA_011170035.1. NCBI lineage: Eukaryota > Metazoa > Arthropoda > Insecta > Orthoptera > Gryllidae > Teleogryllus > Teleogryllus occipitalis. The sequence goes on from BLKR01001551.1 coordinate 22,498, forward strand.
GGCGTGAAATTACACATTGTAATGTAGAAAACTAGATGTATGAAATATATTTAATTTCCAGAAATGTAATAATACGGATTGTGTCTTGACGTTCAATCACCTCTCCCTAAAACTGACGACTTTCTTTCGACATTCCCGACAATAAACAATACTTTTAGAGTATGAAACTATAGCAAAGTAGGTTGAATGGGCAATGTTAAAATGTAATTGTTTGAGCTACTAAAGGTAAGGGAACAGCGATTCGAGTGGTTGTGGTAATAGTAATATTCTCACTTTACTCGGACACCACTAACAGTACTTTTTCTTCATCTGAATATCATACAATTAGTTTCGTATACGAATAATATTTTAAATTCTAGAGTTTATGAGCGAAATATTTCTGCTAGATGTGAAAATTATGTGATAGGGCCAAATTTTCTTCGCATATTGCCGAACAAAACGTAACTCGAATACTTAGAGAAACTCTCTAATTTCGAAGTCAGTTCTGCAGTGCTTTTGGACTATAATGGAAATAAACTAATGATTGTATTCATCAGATAACTGATTCTCTAACGCTCACTTTTCTCCTTGAATGTCGGCTTAGTTTCTCGAGATGAGGCCCCAAACATGATTGCCCACCAGATGCATCCAAGTCACGCTTATTCACCCCAAAATTCCCACCGCGTCCACGCCGAAGTCGAGCGCTCCGGCGACCGCATTTGTTACTCAACCCCACAGAGCTCGTTTCTATTTCCTGGCAGCGTTCTTCACCTCCGCCTAAGCTGCTCTCCGCTGGCACACACGAGGTCGCTGTGATGCGGTCGTTCTATCTGACAAATTTGGTCGCTGCACGGGCTAGCGGAAAAGCAATAAATTAAACCACGAAATGTAAATAAACATACTTTGAGAGAGCGAGAGGCAGACTCGCTCCAGGAACTACGAAACTGATTGAAATGAATGCAGCTATTTTGGGTCTTACTTTAATTAATTTTTACTGCCTAAACATAATAGACTAAAAAGCATTTCTGTGTAGGTGATTTAATGTCACACGGGGAAAATATTATAGGCTGATGCAGTACTTGAAATACAGTTATCCACACTTTAATTTTTCATCATAGCTTTGATCGCGTGTAATAATTTTGGATTGATTTATTCGCTCTTAGTTTGGATGTGGAGTAGTGTTAGTAAATACAAGTCTGTTACATCAATCAAATAATGAGGTTCAAAATACACCAATCGAAGCCGAAGACTGAAGTTTGGATCCACTAGGGACCATGGCCCTAATATTCCGTGCGTATGTCATTCGTCCAATTATCTGATAGAAAGGAGTTACGAGGACGTAGATGACCAAACAAACCTCTGCCCTTATGACTTACAAGGAAGTCAAGGTCAGAAGAAGCGGGAAGCAGCTATTCCTATAGGCAACCCGCGAAACAATCTGCAATCCATGAGACGTTATCATCCAAACGAATTGAATCCGTCAGTTGTTCGCTATCTGAGTGGGAAGGAATTTTAGGAGTATTAAAATGTTTTTTGATATAAAATCATACGTACGTACAAGACAAAACGCAGGGCATTGAGGATAAGCAGAAAAATTAAGTGTAAGACATTCTTCTTCTGTCCTGCGACATTATTTACTTACTCTGGAACATTTAGAAATATCCCTTGAGTTATAAAGGTTATGTTTATGATGCGTAGTGCATTATCCAATTAATGTTAAAGAACACAGTTAAATTCCTGCATGATACTTTATGTCGCAGAAAGTATTTAAATCTATACTATATAGCATGCGATTCCATTCGAATAGATAAAACCGTATCACGTCGTACACTAATTCCAACTAAACTTTTCTTAAACAACTCCCATAAGTAGGAACACTAAACTTCATGTACAGTTTTATTTCGCTAAACGCATTTTTGCTGAGAGGAAATGATAAAGTATGATGTTGGCTCGGGAGTAGTCCTAGAAGCCCCTCTTAAAACCATGAGATTTTACAAAGGAGAAATAATTCAACGAATGAGTGAGACAAAAACATATTACAGAAGAGAGGAAGGGAAAGAGAGGAAAGTGGGGAAGTGGGAAGTGGGAAAGAAGGGAAGTGGGATAGTAATGAAAGACAGAGGAGAAGACGAAGAAAGGAGGAAGAGGGGCAGTAAGAAGGATGACTGTGGGAGAGAGAAAAAAATAGAGGGGAATGAGAGATTGAAGGAAAGAAGAAGGGAGAAGGGACAGAAGAGATAAGAGCGAAATAGAAGAGGAAAAGAAAGAGAAAGGCAAGAAAAGAAACGAGTGGGGTAGACGGAGAACAGACGAAAAAAAGCAAAGAAAAATGTTATACTGGATGCGAAGGCGGGAGGGGGGACAAGTAAAAAAAATATGAGGAAGGGGGCAGGAATCTAATGGTACAACTGTGCCCAAGGGTAGGCCAAATATGTCAATAATGATTTCATCCGGCTCCTGAGAGACAAGAGTCAATAATGATTTCAACCGGCTCCTGAGAAAAAGACACATAACTGAACGATATTTCTATTACAGGAGGCGATCACAACATAAAAGGATAAGAGCCAATAGAGAGCACCTTTATCTCTTAAACACGTCTGATCTACAGTTGAATACCCAGAGACATAGTTACACCGTTTGACGATACTTTCCACTTCCCCTCTGCATTCACCTCTAGCAATAACTATTCCATACTTTCTTTTTCATCGTACCTCATTCCATCACACGCGTTCACTTTCTTCCCTCGCCGTGAGCCAACCCAGAGGCAAAAGAGCGGAGCAGGAACGCAGAGGTCGGTGCCCGCCACCGCAGGGGCGTCGGTGTCCGTGCGCGGGTCAGGGGCTTGCGTTGCGCCAGTGGCTGCGCGCTCTCTGCCACACGCCACGCGGCGCGCGCCTCTTGCGCCACCCGCTCCGCACGCGCCGCCGCCGCGGGGGCGGGACGGGGGCGGCGGCCGGAACATTTGGCAGCGCGCCCCTTCCTAGACTGCCGTCCCCCCGCCCCCGCCGCCAAGGTCTTCCGTTTTCACAATGCAGGCGATGAAGCCGGCCTTCCTCTTGGATTGTTTCGTGTTTCCGGACGCATCCACTACTGCAGACGTTAGTCCGAAACTGTGATACATAAACCGGAAACGGTGGTTCAGGGCATCAAGAGAGTTCACTGCTCTAACCACCTCTGTCACTAGCTAGGAAGCTGGGCCGAGTTCAACCGGGTTGGTTCAACCGCAAAGGTTGCTCAGGGCATAAGTCTGTGCTGATGTCACCGTAGTGTCTCTGACCTGGAGGTCCTAGGGTTCGAGTCCCGACGGTGATAGGATATTCGACACTAGCTACACAGCTGGGTAGAATTCAGTCGCTGTCTGGAGTAGAATTCAGGCGGCCGCCTGCTCTCATCGGTAGTTCTCCGTGGTTTCTCCAATCGCCTCCAGGTGAATGCCGGAGCCGTACCCAAACAAACAGGCCACGGACCGTTTGCGATCTTTCCTTTCTCTTCATTGTCCTAATCTCATCCCTTACACACACACACATCCACTACACTACAACACGTGTCAGGAGCTTAGTGCTTATTCCGGCTGGGGCGGTGCCACGCTGGTGGGCGCAACTCGTTGGGGAAAATCCCAGGAAGTCGAGAAAGGTCGGCGCCAGATCTCGCCATCCTGCGAGAGAAATTCAATGCCGCCTCTAGCGATAAAACATGCACTACAATTACGAGACTAATGGCCTTAGCAGTTGTCACACCCGGAATCACTAATCAGTCAATCAATACATATTATATATCGAGGATGACACGGACTTCCTCCCCGTTAGAACATGAGAACCGGCGCCGACCAACACGTCAGGCTGTGTCTTGATGTCTCCCCAATGCGGCACCGTTCCAACCAGGGCAATCCCGACTTGTCTCCCGACGTGTATGGAAGTGCGGTACACTTTAGTGTAAATCTGTATGTGTAAATGGAGAGGAACGGAAGAAGTGCGTAAGACGAAGGATGAGGAAGGAAATATCGGCGCGTATCGTGGCTCGTTTGTGGCCCGTGGCCCGTACTGCTCCCACATTCACATGTTAATGATAGAAGAAATGGAAAACTACCGATCAGAGCTGCCGACCGCTAGAATTCTCCTCCAAATAGTGATTGCATTCTATCTAGCTATCTATTTAGTTACTGTCTTTAAGTCCGAGGGTGTGTTTCTTCTAGAAACTAACGCTAGTCTTAGTCATTCAACCTCCTAGTTCAGTCAGTTACTATGCAATAGTTACTAACACCAAATGTGAGACTTCATTCCGCAGTCCCTGACAGGAAGCACTTCAGAGTGCATTTCCGAATTTCCAGGGCTCATTAGAGATAATTCAAATGGAAAAGGTTCTAATTCTAATATACAATGTCGAATTTCAAATAGTACAATTCCATTTCTTCAGTTATATTGAAGGTTCCATATTGGTTTCATTTTCACGTTAAAAAGTACGTTGCATTATAACTACACAGCAGTCATTATTTTGCATTTGATAATGTATTAATAAGGAAATTCTTTAAATACCAGCTCAATGATGAGTTTTCATTTTATAGTGTCTTGGCTTATTATTTTCATATATGTTAATTCAGAAAATATACCTTTTAAATTGAAATGAAAAGTGTTCATTTACTACAAAATAAACATTAGTTTCCATTAATAAATTAGTAATTAATTAAAATAGTTCCATTATTGGGCAAGTTCTAAACAATTTGAGTAAGTATTTTTGTGTTTTCTTATCCAATGGTCCTACATTCTTACTTTTATGAGAATAACAACGAAAGAGACTTTCTCAAACCCGTCATTAAATTCAAAGATTCACGAGAACGAAACACCCTTAACGACAACCCATTCACGAAAGATTACAAGACAACTAGGCTTTCCAAGCCCCTTTCCAAGCGTATCCAATCAGACAGCAGTTGCGCACTGCACTTCTCCACTTGTCTAATTTTCTGAGAAACGACACGGGGAGCGGCAAAGGCGTCCGCGCTGCGTTGTTTACAGAAATAAATTGAAGCGTTTGCGCGCCGAGGTGGCGGTAAATATTGCAGCATGCTCGCACATTATTTATTCTCCAGCCCAGAAAAATGTCGGTCGACTGCACGTGGCTGGTGTTCATTACACACTCTCATTTGTTATTTTGATGTATGTTATCCTGTGATGTGGATACGAAAGGAGCCGCTACATTATATAAATACCCGTCTTTTGTATGTCCACTGTTCAGGCAATTGATCGTTTTGATTTCGTCTGCAAATGGTTGTGTGAAGGATTTTTTTTTTTTTTTTTTTTGAAAACCTTCGTTTCTATACGTTGAAGTAAGTCAATTATTGCCTTTAAGAAAAGAAATGAAGCCGTGCCAAGTTTACTAATGACGAAAGTTGTTTTAAGATACATGGATTATAAATATATTTAAAATAATTTAAATTAAAAGAGTGTTTAGATATACGTTAATGGATGTTAAAGGTAACAAAACTAATTTGATTGGATTAAATTTGGACAAAAATCCGTATGTGAAGTAAAGGGAAGAAATATAATCTGCGCACGTTTTCTTGAGCCCCAAAAAATCTTCCCCACCCTTTTACTATTCATACTTGAACTGTGAATAAAAGTACCATCAAAACGAGGTTAGCAACATTACAAAATTAGACATTTTCTCTCCCGTATTATAGAACACTTTCTGGCATTTGTTGCTTACTACAAGAAATTACCATATAACACTAGTACGTTACTTTACATAAGATTGTCGGATGACATTAAACTATTAAAATCGATACATAAGTTTAAGTACCATGTGCAATCTTTTCTGCAGATTTGTACTTTTTCCCTGCACGACACATGACGTTTTTACTGTTCTTTGACGTAATCAAATAAATAGCAAGAAATTACAAATAATTAACACATTTTATTCTTTCCCATCTATTTATTTGAATTCTAGTGATCAATATTGGGATTACTGATGGCGTGTTCTTTAACTTCTATAACTACTTAATAAGTATGAGTCAAAATGTTCAATAACATGACTTTTTCTATGACGATATCGAGGTTTTTATGTAATTATTGTTCAATTAGTTAACGTCGCAATCGTGGTTCCGCACGAGGATCCGTGTATCTTTCCCGGTAGCACCTTCTGAAAGCGCCAACTCCTTTCTCTATTAAGAAAATAAAAGCAGACGACTGGGCACCGAAGACTGAGATTTCTAGCTCCCCGTCAACGTTCCGCTGACACACTTTCCAAACAAGCGCCCTCGCAAGACACGGCGGCTCCACGGGCAACTCTTCTTCGTGGGCGAAGGCGCGCCCCCTCCACCTTCGCCACGCGCGATATCGTAAGGAATCGCAACCGCCGCGGCCGAGCAGCACGCTCACGCGGCAGGCGCTACGAATCGCACGGCGCCGCACCGAAAAAGACCAACACACTGGACTGGCGCACCGAGCTTCGGCGAGACGCCACACAACAGACGGACGGACGGAGAGACAGAAAGAAAGTCAGACAGATATTCGAACAGAGACAGTCAGACAGAAAGACAGTCAGACAGAGATATTCGAACAGAGACAGTCAGACAGAGAAACAGACAGAGAGAGTCAAAGAACAGTCAGGCAGAGAGACAGTCAGACAGAGAGACAGTCAGACAGAGGACAGTCAGATAGAGAGACAGATAGAGAGACAGTCAGACAGACACAGAGACAGTGAGACAGTCAGACATATAGATAGAGAGTCAGTCGTACAGACAAAGGGACAGACAGATAGATACAAAAATAGCTACCTAGCTAGATAGATACACAGACGTCTCCTCTCTCTCATTTAGATCGATGATAAAACAAAAAGAAGGTTTTTCATAACCTGCCAACATCGGAATGTTAAAGAAAAGAATGTTACCTTTCGCAATATCCTCGATTCTGGGTGTAAAGCAGAAGTACTATTTCAAATAATCTGTAAACCTACAAGTATTATCTTGAAAATTAAAGATAAATGCCTAAAAGATATGAAAAAATAATGCAAAACGAGCGATAATGAATTTATTTACATGATTTTACATTCTTTTAATTAATAATTACGTGATTTTTTTGAGCTGGTTAAAATGTATCCTCCGAAATCATAAATCGCCATGCACAATTTTGGCAACATTTCAGTTCACTATGTGGGTTCTGCGACATTGTATGCACTCCGACTGCTAACCTTTTCCTCAGCAGTTTTATCCTTCCTTTTCCTCTCCCTTTGCCATGGTGGTCTCCCTTGTCAGTTTTAACGCCGCTGGCGACCAAAAAATATTGCGTTTGAAATGTTTGCATAAAAACAAAATGGCAAAAATGAGTTTGTTGCAATCCGTGTGCGGAGTCTGTTTTGTCACTGCATGAGCCAAACACAACATGGGAAGTTACGAAACATATCGTCTCACAGTGTTTTTTAATACTTCTGAATACTTGGTGACTACAGTACTGAGAAGATTTAAAATAAAACTGTAAAAATAAGCATGTTCGTTTCCCAGAAATGTATCACTTCATTTCGTGATCACAAGATTCGTCTGTCTGTCCGTCCGTCCGTCTGTGAACACTGCTAGCCCCTAAACTATGTGTACAATCTTTTCCAAACTAAAGAAAGCCCTGTCTATTTGGCTCTAGTTAAAGTTTTGACATTTTGAAAACATTCTTTAATATTTGGGGTACCTTACATGAAGGACCCCGGACATTTTCAAAATTTTCTCAAAAACGGCTCCAAAATTTTTCTTTAAATTTTTGTAAGAATAGAGTAAAATACACTTATAAAGGGGGCATATGTCCAATTTTCGCGGTTAACCCTGAAGTTTCGAAAATTGCAAATGTTTGATTTTTTTTCCGGTGTCTTCCTTCAACTGTAAAATTGAAGATAGACGTTTTTCCTTCAAACGAAATTTGTTGTCCATAAATAGATGTATCATAAAGATCATGTACATTTTTCGAAAATCTAAGTAGTTTTCGTGCAATAGAGAGTGAAATATTTGCAATTAAATAAAAATACAAAAACAATATTTTCTCAAAAATGGCTCCAAATTTTTTCTTCAAATTTTTCTAATGAATAATGCAATTTGTACTGTTTTATACGACGTAAAGTTCATTTCGGGGTATTCTTTTGTTTTTTCAAAATTTAGATAAATGTATTTTTTGTTTGAAATACCTATCACGCTGTTAATATTGACATTTCCATCAGTTTGTATGTATTATTACATTTGTGAGTAGAAGTGCTTTAAATGACTTCAAATTAACATTTATGAAAACTCAATAGATTTCCAAGAAAAAGAGCTTCAAATTTCACATTTACAGAAAAGCTTAATCATCATTTTCTGAAAAACGGCTACGAATTTCTCAATGAAAACTTCTATTTAGGACGAGTTTTTACTCTTTTTTAATATTCTTGAAGTAATAATTCGGTTGTAGAACTAGAAAAGCAAAAGGTTAAGAAATTGTCAAAAAATGTACTTTGGGCGACGATAGATGGCAGCTGGTCAGAGAATGTTGCAAGACCTTAAAGTCAGGCCACACCAAGGAAATTAGAAAAGTTTAGAACGAGAATGTCTGTGCCATTCTGTAGAACCTCTAGTTTATATTGATTTGCTGCGCTATTTATGTTCGGAGAGTTGGGTGAGAGATTTCGGTTCGTAATCGATTGCGTACTGTTTATTCTGTCAAATAAATTGTGAATATATTCGGAGAGAAAATAAAGGTAACATAGTACCGAAATAAACAACTATAACCAGATTTCAGTCTTCAATCCTGTTGTATTGTCCCTGATACGAAAATCGTACCATAAAATAAAATTGCCAACTTATGGGACCTTGAGGGTCTCCCACATTAGGAAATCTGAACTAAAAACGCACGCAAATTTCGTCAGCTACCGTCGTCGCGCAAAACGAACTTCACCCGGCACGCACACCACTCGCACCGGGCGCGCGTGAGTCACGGGCCATCGGCGTGCGCGTGAGCGCTCAGCGTCCGCCACCTCAGCGCTTACGCATCGCCTCGCGCCCTCCACGCCGCGACGTCATGCGGCTTCCACGCCGGCGGTCCCTACGGTTGCCAACCGTCCTCCGTTTGGGAGGACAGTCCTTCGTTGACGTCAACTGTCTATTTGTCCTCCTTTGTATTATAAATGTCCTCCTTTTAGTAAATGTTTAACATTTGTTGTCATTTATTTTATCACATGACTAAGATCTACGTTGTATCGTCTATTGTTTAATTTACAATAGAAAACATGAATATCCTTTTTCTAAACGCTGACACACGCATGCATGATAGTCTCTATAGCGACTAAAATAAAAGAGAGGCGCTCAGACCATCTTCAACGGCATTTTGTGAACGAATCTTCACTTGAATCGCAAATGAAGAGAAGAAAGAACTAGAGCTGATGTTAGTATAAATTAAATATTTATGAAAATAAATGTGTTAATGTGGGTTGGTTTTTTTGAGGGGGGAGGCTTTTCGAGTGTCCTTCCTTTTACATGAACATTGTTGGCACCCCTACTTGGGCTTGTCGCAGTCAAGGTCTGGGGGTATTTCCTGTGATACAAGCATCAGGAAATATTTTAGGCATTTCCCCCAAAGAGCAATCAATAAACGCGTTTTCACTTGCATGACGCTTTATGGTGAATAAGACAAAGATTTGGTCAGTGCTGGTACGTAGTTCATGGTTGGGGGAAAGTGCTAGATCCCCTCTCAAAATAAGCACATCTTCCTCGATGGGTGTTCAAGTCAAGATTACGTCATTCGGCTGTCCCAAATGCAAAGGGTAAGAAAATTTAGAACTTTATATGCATTATTCACTTCTGTGAAGATCTTTCTCACCTCTAAAGGAATCTCGAAATTTTGTGGGAAAGTCTTGGGAAAGTGATGGTGACTGTCTTCGTCAGTTTAAACTTGAAAGTTCTTTAACCAAAAGTTCGTTAGCCGAAAGTTCGTTGGGGGCCATTCAATAAAAACGACATCAGTCATTCAATAGAAAGGTTTTCTATTAAAAGGAGGAAGGGGTTCTCAGAACAATGACTAAAGTAAACGAGGGGTGTGTGTGATGAAAAAGGAACGTTGTCAGTTGAGCGATAATTATTTTAATACTAAGGCAAATATAAGTGAATGTTAAAATTAATAACAAATGTACCTTGGGTAAATTTAAAAACTGAGAAATTTCTCTTGGTTTTTAATGAAACTACTTTCGTTTAACCCAAAAATCGGGAAGAATTCCAAAAATTACAAATTTCTGAATTTATTTTTACTTTCTCGTATACATAACTATGTATATCCGGAGTAATTACCTTATCAATGAAAGTTATGTAATGCTGTGGAAAATAAATTTTGAGATTTGAATGGAAATACACGTTTCCCAATTCCTAAAAAGTAATTTTTTTAAAATCGACCGTCCATCTAGCAGTCTGGCATCTGTGAACAAAACTAGCGCCGTAATTATTTTTTAGTTTTTGTTCCAAGATGAGTACTCTCTCATCTATCTGGCCCGACTCGAAGCCCTGCGTTTTTTGAAAATCATTCCTTAAATTTTCGAGATACTAGACAAGACGCCCCTGGGACAGTTCGAAAATTTCCTCAAAAATGGCTCCCAATTTTTTCTTTAAATTTCGTGTAAGAATGAAGTAAAATACAACTTATAAAACTGGCGTAGGAGCGATTTTCACTATTAACTTTGAATTTTCTAAAATTATAAACTGTTGAATGTGTCAGCGTCTTCCTCTAACTGCAAAGACAATATTTAAAATAATACTTCTTCAAAACGGCTGTTTCAGTTTTTTCAAACTTTCTGTTGAATAGGGTTAAAAGCAGTGTTAAATGACCTCAACACCATTTTGCTGTATTCTTGTGTGCCTGTTTTTTAATTAAATATTTTTTCATATCTCTTGCACGTCATTGATATTTACTTAATCGACGATTCATATACATATTGCATTTTTAAGTTTGTATTTTAAATAATATAAAGTTTCTCAAAAATTCACAACTTTTCTGTGAAAAATGAATTCAAAATTCCGCATTTTTAGACGCGCTCGAATGCCATTTTCTCTAAAATTGCTCCATTTTTATACATTTTGTTTGTACTGATAGTGGCAACTCCGTCAAGAAAAAAGCATTGACACTATTTTGATTCTTGTCTTTTAATTTTTCAATTTACACAAATGCAATTTTCTTTAAATATATTTCAGGTTGTGAATATTAACAATACGGACTTTTTTTATACTTTACTGCATTTGTGTGGAAGTGTTGCAAATGATTCCCAACGAAGTTCCTCGAAAACTGAAAAGTTTTCTGTGAAAATAAGTTCAAAATTGAATATTTTCAGAAACGCTCTTATCGAACGCCATTTTCCCGAATGCGGCTCCAACTTTTTAAACGAAAATTTGCATATGGGGCCAGGTTTTACTCTTCTATAATATTCTTAAGGCCGTATTCCAATTATACCATTATTATTAATTTAGCAAATGTGAAAGAAGGCGCTTTATGCGGCAACAGATAACAGCTGGGTTGAGGGTAGGGTAAAACCGAACAGCTAAGATAATAGAAAACGAACTGGCAGGAGAAAGTACGAATGGGCCTTTATGAAGCATCACTAGTTTTATTTAGCTCTTTGTCGAACGTCCGATAGTGCAACACGTTTTGCTGAATGTGCTGAGCTTGTGCTGACTCGGGCCTTTGGTGACGTCTTTTGACTTCACGAGTTGCGGACGGCGTCTGGGCAGGAAGGAAAATGCGAATCGCGCTGCGTGGGGTGCGAAGGGACGCCGGCAGCGCGTGCGTCAGGCGAGGAGCGATCCGTTGACGAAGGCAGCGGGCGACTCGCAGGTGCGCAGGTGCTGCTGCATCAGCCACCCGCGCGTGAATCAGCCTGCTCGAATCCATCGGTGCACTGCTCGCTCTTCAGCCACGTATCCAGGTGCCCTTGACTACACCCCGGGAAATGCGGTCTTCATTACTCATTGTGGCAGGCAAATCAGCCATTGAAGTACAATCCTTGTTCACTTTTTGGGATCAGGGATGCACGGTTTTAGCATATCATTTCTTGGTTTCGAAAGACAAAAAATAACTAAAATTAAGAAAAGATGGGAGAAAAGAAACTTATAAGCGTGTGAGAATGGAGTGGATTCCCGTCCTAATGGCATTGAGAGAGGGAGAGAGAGAGAGAGAGAGAGAGAGAGAGAGAGAGAGAGAGAGAGGATGGGAGAGACAGAGGTTTGACTATTTATCTGTGAGAAATGGCACTGCCTCATTCATAATTTTGTTTATTCTCTCACGCTAACCAATAACATTGCAATTTGTGAACAGAGAATCTTGCACAACCCTATTTGTAATAGTTCATGCAATTGTATTACTTGTCGTACAAGCGATTAACATCTTAACCTTAAATCATTACGTTCACAAATATTTCGAGAAATTACAAATGCTCAAAATACCGCAGTATATAAAATGGTTGGTTCAAGTCTCTTCACACAGAAAAATAGAAAATCAATAATCAAGTTTCAGTAATGGTTCAGTAAATCAATTTCTTGTAATAGGTAAAACCAGAATTGCACTATTCTGGTATTTACTCTTTTTTATTACTTCTTTTCAATTCCAATAGACTAGACAGTACTTTCCTTGTAATCAGTTTCACAATTTTCCCAATATTATTTCTTTAAATTTTCTAAACGACTGTCTATGTCAAATATTAAATTGTTTGTCATTATTTTCTACGTGAATCTTCTGAAACCTCAAAAATCAGAATGGCGGCACAGATTTACAAACCCTTACCCAATAACAGAAAAGTTTGTACAAATAAAAACGCATTTAATTCCACTACGAGAGGGCAAACATCTGGACAAGCATCTGAACAAGTTATAGGGAGCATGATATAAGAAGGATCCACTTTTGAGTCGCAAATTAAATGATGGTTATTTGAAAATTGTTTGGGAAAACGCGTATTGCATCCCTTGACAAAAAATAATACCTTACAAGGCTTGACAGAGAATTTTTTTTTTTATTGTCCCTACATTCCCGGTTGCAGCAACGAGAAATTTTTTTCTTTCTCTAAGATCGTTTCATACATTTCACAGCCAGTACCCCTGACAGCGAGACCATTTATTGCCTTAATTGTGGTGCATGTGACGCGCGAGCAGAGTTAATGCGATACAAAATTGGGTTATCCTTACAATTAACTTATGTGTAATCGTTTCATACGCTCCCCCACGGCTGACTGACGATTGATTGATTGATTAGTGATTCAGATGGCGTCAAATAGTAAGGTCATTAGTCCTGTAAGTGTAGTACATGTTTTAATGGAGGGCGGTGGCGATGACCTTCCCCCGCTGGATGGCGAGGTCCGGCACCGAGCTACCTGTTAGCTTGCGGAACTTCCCCAAACGCGTCTCCCACTAGAGGGACACCGCCCCAGCTAGAACAAAGTTTAAGCTCTCGGCTGGTCTCCCGGTGTGGCAGTGTAGTGTATGTGAGTGTGTGTGACAGGGGAGAGGAAAGAACAAGGAAGAGGAAGGAAAGATTGCTCGCGGTCCGTTTGTTAGGGTACTGCTCCGGCATTCGCCTGGCGTTGATCGGTGAAACCAATGAAAACTACCGATCGGAGCAGCCGGCCGCTAGAATTCTCCTCCAGTCACCGACTGATTTCAACCTACCTACTTAGCTAGAACCGAAAATCCTGCCTCCGCCGGTACTGGAACCGGTCAGTGGCCCTGCAGTGACATCAATTGTCGCCCAGAGCCTGAGGCGTCCGAGGTGGCCGTCGTCTCGGGCCGCGTGGAGGCGGAAGCGGCGGCGGTGCATTGCGTAACGCGCGGCATCGCTGAGTGGCGTGGGGGCGGAGGGGGGCGGAGGGGGCGGGGCGGGGCGGGGGGCGTCTGGCGGATCGGGTGTCCGTGGGCGACGCTGACCGCGCAGCGCGCCGGAAGCGTTTATCAGGCGCCGCCGACGCCACTTGCGCGCGCCACCGTCTTCCACTCCGCCACTCCCACACGCGCACTCAGACCGAGGGAGAGATGATTGATGAAGAGGCGAGACAAGGCTGCACAAGGGATGGACAGAGGCGTATGGATTAGGGATGGCACAAAAAACATTGATTTTTTTAAAACATCGATGTTTTCGAGTAGAAACATCGATAATATAACTTTGATCTTTTGCTTTCGATGTTTTCTTTCAGATCGATATAATTGTCCAGAAACAGATGTTTTTAAAAAAATATTCTCATAATCTAAATAACATGTCTAGTATCTATTTTATTTGTGAACTGCTCGTAATCAACAGCCATTGACAACTGTCACTGTTGTCGATTCCCAGGTGGCATGAAAACGTTTGGAATTCGCAACCTTTCTTCAGTGTTGTTACCACAACCTTCCTCCAGTGATTATTTTGAACGTGGTAATATCGTTAAATTGCAGTTTGAACGTTGACTACATTCAACATCGATTATGAAATTAAGATGATATACTATGATACTATGATAGTCAAATTTAAGATAATATACTTTAATATTGACATGTCATGTATCACGTTTGAACTGGGTCATTTTTCTTCGAAATGTTTCATCAAAATCCATGTTTCCCAATGCAAATGTCGATACATCGATATTTTAAACATCGATGTTTTTGTCGATGTTTTCATCGACATCGAAAACTTTTTGATAATGTGTCGAAGTATCGATGTATCGATATTTTGTCAAAATTTGCTGTCACTAGTATGGATACAGGGAGGGGGCGAAATAAAACAAAGGAAAAGAGACGGATGAGGAGAAAGAAGAATGGGGATGGCGAAGAGCAACAGAGATGGAGACGGGCGAAAAGGAAAGAGGAAGGAAGGGGGAGGGAAGAACGCGGAAGAGGAGGGAGCCAAAGAGACGGGAGTGCTAACCAAGGAGAGTGTGTGCGTGCTCGTTGAGTAGAGTGCGCGTGTGAAGGTTGCACGTTCTCGTCCTGGTCTTCCTTTGCGACGTCGTCGCGACGTTCACTTCCTCAGCGCCCTCTGATAGGCGTTGTCGGACACACGCGTCCACTAGCCCGCAGCAGGGTGTTCGGCACCTTCCTCGATCTTTCGCAAGCATTTCCCAAGTATTTTTAAATGCAATCATGTTTAGATATTGTCAGTAATATTCAATATAATCCTGAGAATGTTTAATGAAAAGAGAATATTTATAAGAATTATAAATTCTTTCTTTTTAACTAACTAACGGACCACTCAGAAAACACGTTCAGAGAATTGAGCCTTTTAACCTCTCCCGTTTGAAACAACTTTTAACACTATAACCTTCATCCCACTCTCTGAGACAAACGTTCCATCTCCACCCTTACATCTTCAATTAAACAAAATTCATTAAATGTTGTTTGTTACAGATTTTCAATTTTAACTATTAAATCGATTTATTAATTAAATACATTAATGAATTCACAGAATATCAATTTGTGGTACTTATTTGCTTTATTATCAATCTTTGTGATTGTGAGTGAAATACTATTTCATTTCAGTAAATTACTGTTTTTCGCTTAAATATGGTACATTTTAAACATGAGCCATTGTTAAAAAAATAAATTGCTACAAAAAGCATGCCTACAAGTAGATAAATGAGCTTAACGCTGAAAGAATTTGCCAAAAGTATTTAATGCTTAAAAATTAATAGAAGTGTATTCAGGGAAGTCTTCTTTCACTAAACAATATATTTTAGTTCATAAACATTCGACGTAGTATGTAGTCTATAGGATAACTATGTATTTCAAATCTGCTCCACGTGCGAATGAACTATTCTCACATTGTTGTTTACAACTTCTCAATCGTGAGCCCATTCTCCTAGCCCAGCCAAAACTATTTACACACACTTTCACTGCACCGCACGCAATACTTGGCACGGACTTCGCACTCGCTCTGCGATGAGTGATCCCATTGCGCCTCAATCGGGCGACAGAAGCGGCGCGCTGCGTCTGAAGAATGGGCGGCGCCTATTCACGTCTCATCAGCTTCTATTTACCAGTTGCTTCTGCTAACGCAAAAATAGAAGGTGGTTGTTTTGTAGAGTACCTGATGTTTGCCAGACATCACGAATGCTCACTGATGTGTACCAGCATGCACTGGCGGATGCAGAGGGGGGAGGGGGCTAGGGCCCATGTCCCCCCCAAGGCCTAGTTTTCGTTTGCCTTCCTTTATTTGGCAAAATTTATTTAAACATTTATTCATGTTCGAATCAAGTAGTTATTTAAACAATAATATTGTATAGTAACATATTCATATACATAGTACATATATAATATATAATAAAAAATATGTTTATTATTTAACAAAAATCTTCGATGCCCTCCAAAATTATCGGCAGATCCGCCCCTGTCAGCATGGAACTACTTTGTCAAAAGATTTACCTGTTAAACGGATGTAACCGATTGCAAAAAAAAAAAAAAAGGTAAAATCAAAAAGTGAAAAAGCATGGAACTACGTTTTACTTCTTAAAAAGTACATTTTCTTTTTAAAAATAAAGGTTTTTGTTACATTGTATGCACCGTACATATGTTGCTATGTCATGACTAGGGGGCAAATTTTAATCAAATGCCATTTTTTTCTTTTCACTTTAGAACAATGTCTTTCAGTATATACTACATTAATTATATATCATGACAAAAGGAAATGACCGAGTTTTATATGATCGTTTTTTGCATTTTTCGTCGATTTCGACTATAAGTCATTATTTATCTTTTCCCTTCATTGTTAAAGAATTTTTGTGGATTTCATTAATTTTAATATAATTTTAATGGTACTTGCTTCAAATAATATTTACGTGATGAAGAATTTTTGTAGATTTCATTAATTTTAATATAATTTTAATGGTACTTGCTTCAAATAATATTTACGAGATGAAACAAATGTTCTCCACAGAATTCCTGAGTAGCATATTCATTTTTTGTCAGCATGTGACATTGTGAGAATGTAATTTAAGGTTCCTGTGATACCTACAAGCGCCTCTGTCAGTTCGGCCAATTTCGGGATAAGTAAAGACATAGTTCCTGGTAAAGAATAGTCCAAACCCCAAATCTGTATTTTGAGTTCACTAGAACGAAAGCAAAAAGCCTCGATTATATCAGAAACATATCCACTGTTTTTGACCAGGTTTTTATGTCCTTTTTCTTTGCTTTTCTTTACCCCTTCCCGGTGTCTCCGCCAGCAGGGCACCGCCCCAGCTGGGAGGAGATCTAAACTCCCGAGTTGTCTCCCGACATACGTGGTACTGTAGTTCCTGTGAGTGAAAGTGATTTTGTATAAGAAGAGAGGAGAAGACAAGGATGAGGAAAGAAAAATCGCGCGCGGTACGTTTGTTAGGGTTCTCCTTCCCCATTCGCCAGATGTTGTTGGAAATAATTACAAAAATCTATCAATCAGACTCACCGTCCGCTAGACTCTTCTTCCAGAGCAACTGTATTGATCTGTCAAGTTAGGGTCAAAAATCGTGCCACCGTCGGGATGTGAACTCTAGCAAGTCCCGTATAGTCACTACAAAGCAACAGTTGCCCCAGTCATCTCAGCCGATCCAAGATCTGAATTGTAGATATTTAAGTTTTAAAGATTTGAGTGGTAAATATTCGAGTGGTAAATATTCGAGTGGTAAATATTCGAGTGGTAAATATTCGAGTGGTAAATATTCGAGTGGTAAATATTCGAGTGGTAAATATTCGAGTGGTAAATATTCGAGTGGTAAATATTCGAGTGGTAAATATTCGAGTGGTAAATATTCGAGTGGTACAGATTCGAGTGGTACAGATTCGAGTGGTAAAGATTCGAGTGGTACAGATTCGAGTGGTAAAGATTCGAGTGGTACAGATTCGAGTGGTAAAGATTCGAGTGGTACAGATTCGAGTGGTACAGATTCGAGTGGTACAGATTCGAGTTGCAAAGATTCGAGTTGCAAAGATTCGAGTTGCAAAGATTCGAGTGCAAAGATTCGAGCAAAGATTCGAGTTGCAAAGATTCGAGTTGCAAAGATTCGAGTTGCAAAGATTCGAGTTGCAAAGATTCGAGTTGCAAAGATTCGAGTTGCAAATATTCGAGTTGCAAAGATTCGAGTTGCAAAGATTCGAGTTGCAAAGATTCGAGAGTTGCAAAGATTCGAGTTGCAAAGATTCGAGTTGCAAAGATTCGAGTTGCAAAGATTCGAGTTGCAAAGATTCGAGTTGCAAAGATTCGAGTTGCAAAGATTCGAGTTGCAAAGATTCGAGTTGTAAAGATTCGAGTTATCGAGGTAGAAATTGTCGTTGTAATTGTGGAATTGAGGAATTGTGGAAGTTACCGAAGGGCGAGTTACCAACCGCGTTTAAAAGATTCGACGGCAAGATAATGATCCCAGAGGTTTGGGGGACCCGAGAACCTGTTTATCTTACACAAGGTTGGGATAGACCGCACCTCTACGAAAAACGCCTGCCAAACGAGCAAGGCCCTTCTACGCAGCGAGCAGCGGGTGCTGGAAGCGCGTCAGTCGCTCGGGTGCGCGGGCGGGCGGGCGTGCTGGCGTCGCGTTGCCCGCGTCCGATTAGCGCGCGCGGCCGCGCGTGGCGGCGGCGGCGGCGGCGGCGGCGGCGGCGGCGGCGGCGGCGGCGGGAGCCCGGCAGCGGATTTCGCCAAGGCCAGAAGATAGGCGCGGCGCGGCGCGGCGCGACGCGGCGCGGGCGCTGTCGATTTGGGCGCAGGAGGCTCGGGCGCCGAGGCGACTGCTAACGACGCCGTATCGCCCGCTCGTGTAGTCGGTGTGCCCGGGGCGCCGATGGGCCCGCCAAGGCTGCCACGCGCGTGTTTCGCAAGCGGCGCCGCGCCGCGCCGCGGCAAGGGCAGCGCCGGGTGGGCGGACGACGCGGCCGGGATGGGTTGGGTGAGGGGCACTGCGTTAATCACGGCGTTGGCAATGGTGGTGATGAAAGGGGGCAGGATGGCAACCGGAGTGCTGGTTGGGGGAGAGGTCATGGATGTTTGTAATGTAATGGGGTGATAGTGATGGATGATGGTAATGAAGTTGTTGTAATGGAAAATCGCAAAAGGACTTGTAAATTTAGATGACGGAAATAGAGATTATGGAAAATGGGATGATGCCAATAGGGGTAATGACAGTGGAGATGATGGTTGTAAGAAGATATAACAATGGGTATGGGTACTTGTTTAATTTATGGCATTTAGTTGATTATTAGTATCCGGGTAGTGTTCTCAAGTGTTCGAGGCAATGGTGCTTTCACAGATTTTGTACGCCATGAAAATAGAGTTAATTCAGGACTGATTCTTCTCCAGGTAGCGGCTGAATTTCGATCTAGATAATCAGCCAGAGTCGAAACTCCGCACTGGGAGAGCTCAGTGTATCTGCATGTCTGTATGTGACTGCAGTGCCTCTGACCGGGAGGTCCTCTGTTCAAGCCCCGACGGCGGCAGAATTTTCTACACTAGCTTGTCAGCTTGGTCGAATTCAGTCGCTGTCTGAAGGAGAATTCTAGCGGTTGGCTGTCTGATCGGTAGTTTTCCTTGGTTTCTCTGATTAACACTAGGCGAATGCCGGAGCAGTGCCCTACTCAACGGGCCATGGACCGGGCGCGATCTTTCCTTCCTCTTCCTTGTCCTATCCTCACTCCTTACACACACTTACATTAACATGCACTACACTACGACACATGTCAGGAGACCGGTCGGGAGCTTAGAGCTTATTCCGGCTGGGGCTGTTCCGATAGTGGGAGATACCTGGTTGAGGAAAACCACACTACCCGACGGCAGGTCGGCGCCGCATCTCGCCATCCAGCGGGGAAGATCACAGCCACCTCGCAAATGAAAAATCATGTTCTACACTTACGGGACTAATGACTTCATTAGTTGATGCGCCCGGAATCACGAACAATCAATCAATCACCCGAAAATCCGCAACTGTCGAGTCTCGAAACCTAGGATCTCCCGATCAGAGCTACGACAGTGGAAAAGGAGTTGTGAGAAAATAGAAGCTGTGACAGTAAACGGCACTGACAAAGGCGATTGTTACTGTCTCTGGAACAGGTGATGGAAGGAGGGGACGTCGGGGTCGACCACGAAACAGGCGTATTCAGCGGTCGCCCCTCCCCCCGTTCTCTACGTCGACTACGGAAGCGTTTCGGCAGTGGAATTGGTTGGCAATATAAATAATCGATAAATATAAGTTGCTGAAGGACGCACACCCGTGGCAACTCCTTTCACGTCGCGTCGCCACACGCAACCCGGGAAGAATTATAATCGCCTCGGGCAACGTGGGTCTGTAAACGATATCTCGAAACGAAACTTGCCTAGTGGCCAACTGTTCGAGAGTTTCCTTCGTGGCCACAACTCAAAAACCAGTGGTCCCCACTTAAAACCTTCAACTTAAAACTGCACATGCTTTCTCGCATTTTTGTAACTTTTTTTTCGAAAAATCGAAGAGTTTAAAGAGAATAGGGAACCGCACCATTTTATTTTCAGTATCTTCAATTAAATATTTAATGGATATTTTCAAAAGAAAACATTTCGAGAGGAATCAGACAAGCAGTGTATTTGAAGATTCAACCATGGGACTTTAAAACAACACTAAGGAAATGATTCATTTAATCCCGCATGACAATGATAATAATAATAACAACAACACAACCGTACCTCACTCATTTCCATAACTTCACACACGCGAGTCAATTTCCCGTACAGTAACTTCTTCTTCTCCACAAGCGTTACTCGTACGTACGAGCTCCTCTAGGTCCTAACAGTTTCGTTTACGGAATCCTTGTTTCGGCTATGAATAGTTTCAAGTGACAGGAAGGCCCCATTTGACTCCTGCTAACGTTAACGCGCCGGGCAGCGCGGAGGACGCCGGGACGCCCCGGAGGTTAAGAGAAGAGTTGAAGGAGAGTAATGGGGTCAGATCGTGTCACGCGGATGGCACGAAATTGGTGGCAGGCACAAACCCTGGGCCGGGGCGCGCGGAGGGACGAGGCGAGAGGAGGCGCACGAGGAAGAGCTGCCAATAGAGCAACATTTAGCGACGCCGTGTTAGTCACTGGCGCTGGATGACAAAATGAGATCACGACTGGTAATTTTTGCGCACGGCGGAGTGGAATACTGAAGTCAATCAGGCGCTCGCTCGGTTAGTGAAGAAAAGTGGAACATTGTTTGAATCTTTTACGTAAGCACTTGCTGATCGCTGTTCAATTCAGATTTTTTAACTTTCGGGGATATCGATATAATTTGCCGGAATGACGTTGCTTCTTGAATTACCTTCATTATAAGTTGCGAGACTCGGCAAACCAGTCGTGCGCGGCCGTTGAACTACTACTTCATTTGAAATCTAAAGAGGCTAGGACTCAATGCTGGAGTTTGCCGACTATATGATTCGGGCTGAAATAATTTTACATGCAAGGTATGTAAAATATACAGCCACTGATTTTTTCTATTCTAAAAAATTTTTAAGAGGACTAATTCATTCGTAAGATTACGTAAACAATAGGTCCCTCTAGAATCTAGAACAGTACGTTTGGAGATTCTAGGTAATGGTGAAGTGTTCAGGAAATCTTAGCCCCTTGAACGTTTTCAAAGGGGTATCAGTGCCGTAACCGATAAAACAATTTATTTCCGTATATATTTTGAATCCACGATTTCTCCTCTTTTATCTGGCAATTACGAATTTTTTACAATTAAATTATATTCATTTTAGGCATCCTTAGAAGCAGCTGGGGTCGTTAGCGACTGTTATTGTATAATACACAAATAATACAACATTTTGCAAATTATAAAAAACAGACAATTATTAATCGTAATAATTTGTTCACAATAATTTAAATTATTTTGCCACAATCAGTAAATTGTGGCAGTTGTGTTACATCTGTTTGGGGAACATCTAGGGGAAGAGTCTCTCCTGGCCTTGCACCGTTGTAAATTGTTCAACATAAAAGCATTTGTCTTTATTAACAGTAATATTTAAAGTTATTATTTGATTCTCTTTATAATCTATTTTATTTATTAAGTAGTAAAATTTCGTATGTTGAAAAAAGTTGAATGAAAAATAGGGCCCAAAATGTAGTTGGGCCCCTCTTGCATTTTGTTTGGCCGCTCACGCCTAGTTTAGTAATTATGAGATGTGCATTAACATTTTAACTATTATTCGATATATCTTCTTTTAAAGACTATCATCCTAAGCGAGTGAAAAAATACTCTTATTTTCGAAATACTTCTTCGGTACACTTCACAAGAAAAAGCTATTATCTATGCCACCTGAAAAGTTGAAAGTAAACTTCGTAAATTAACTTTATTTCAGAAAAAAATATTATACGGTGTGGTTTTAAAAAAAATCTTTTAACGAGAAACAAAATACTTACTTTGACAACACTGTCATTTCAACGGCGATGTTGGTCAGTCACGCATTTGAAAGTAATGAGAATACATGAACACGTTTTCAGGGTTGGTGATTCAGCGCTAGAACTACATTTTACAATTACTGAAATAATCTTACAGAACCGTAATTATCAAAAGCCATAATTCAACATTTATCGCGAGATCTGACTCCATGTAAACAATTTAAAACATCTCGTCTATCGCACGAATTATGTCCCTTACGTTTTCCTTATTACTTCGCGCTTCAAGCACCCGAGCTTTGCATGCCTGTCAAGAGGACTCTCCCAAGGTACAGACCCCGCTGTCACTGTTCCCCTTGAAGCGCCGAATTCGACAAACAACGTGTCACTGCTCCCTCGGCGATCGAGCAGCGTGGCTGGGCGCGTGTTTGCCGCGGGAACCGGACCGCCCCTCCAAAAGAACTACCCATCCCCTCGCCCATTTCACCCTGCCCACTATCTCCACCTCAGTGAACCTGCCCATCCTGCATATCCCCGGTCCGTCGCGTCCTTTACATCCTCCCTCCTATTACGCCCGTTTCGTCTACCGCCCCTTCCCACCCTTCCGACCGGCAGTGGTTCAGTGCATCAACTGATGTCACTGCAGTGCTTCTCACCGCGAGGTCCTAGTTTCGAGTCCCGACAGTGGCAAGATTTGCGACACTACCTTGTGAGCTAGGTCGAATTCAGTCATTGTCTGGGCCAGCTGCTCTGTTCCACAGTTTTCCATGTTTTTTTCTGATCAACAGCAGGCGAATGCCGAAGCAGTACCCTTAGAAACGGGCCACGGGCCGCGCCCGATCTTTCCTACCTCTTCCTTGGCCTATCCTCTCCTCTTACACACACTTACACTAACGTGCACTACACTACCAAACTTGTCACGGGACCGGTCGGGAGTTTAGAGCTTGTCCCGACTGGGGCGGTGCCCCGCTGGTGGGAGATACCTGGTTGAGGGATCCCCCGCTAGCCGACGGTAGGTCCACGCCGGATCTCGCCACCCGGCGTGAAAATCATAGCCTCCTCCCGTGAAAAACCATGCACTACACTTACGGGACTAATGACCATAGTAGTTGACACACTTGGAATCAACAACCAACAAATCAACCAACCCGACTTTTCGCCCCGCCCCCTGCCAGCCCTCCTGACCCGAACGCCTTCCGTTCGCCCCCCCCCGTCCGGGCATATACCGTTTGCATCCCGCGGTGATCTTTTCCTAAGCCATTTACCTACCTCCCCAGAAACGTGTAGACCGACTGCATCCCATCCCGATTTCCTCCTTAGTGTCAGGATTAGTTTCGGCGGGTAGTGGCGGGGCGGCGGGAGCGGTTGGGGCGGCGAGGTGGGGGGCAGCGGTGGGCGGCGGGGGCGGCGGGGGTGGCGGGGGGCCGACGAGAAGCGCCGGGGGACGGCGGAGGAAGGCGGAGTGCGGGGGGGCAGCGGTGGGCGGCGGGGACAGGGGTGGCGAGGGGGGTGGCGGGGGCGGGGGTGGTGGCGAGGGGGTCGGCGGGGGTCGGCAGGAGGCGGCGTAGTGCGGCGAGAGGCGGTGGATATGGTGGGGAGCGGCGGTGGCGGCGAGGGGATTGCGGGGTACTGCGAGGGGCGGCACCGGGCGCCGCGGGGGGCGTGACGGTGCGGGGGGCGGGACGGGAAACCCGAAACGGCGGCGACCCCGCGGCGCTCACAGGCCCCTTAATTCGAGGCCCGGCTGCGGTCACGAGCGCAAATAGACGGCCGCTCCGCCGCCGCCGCTGCCGCCGCCAGACCTTGGTTGCGAGCTGCTCGCCCGCCCGCCCGCGCGCGCGAGAGTTTGAACCCGGCGCGCGACGCCAACGGCCGGACGTGCCACCGCCGCCAAAGAGAGCAACGCGAGGCGCAGCCACCTCCCGACAAGCGGCGCCCGCAAGCGCGCCAAATCCGCCCCGCTATCCCCCTCGCCCCACGCCCCCACCCGCTCCCCGCCACAGCCCCGACCGCCCACCGTCCCCGCTCGCTCGTACGCTCTTCGTATTAGCACTTTGTCGTCACTGGACGTTTCCCTCCATGACGGTGGAGCTTATGTTATAGTGACTTGCCCGATCTACCCCCGATCGCCCAATCCGACTCCGATCACACTGTCTGATCGCCCAATCCGCCCACCCGACCCATGCACTGCTTCGCCTCGTTAACCATTCACACAACCGTTCCATTCTCCAACTGCCCTCTTCGCCGTTCAATTAATTTATTACAGTGAAAACTCTTCAAAACAAAACGTTCTGGGAACTTTCTTGCGTTTAGGAGATGTATTCTAATATGGAGAGGTTGTATGAATGTGTAGGTTTTAAGGGAAACACGGTAGATTCAAGTAATATGTGAATTACAGAGGGAGTTTCGTTATAAAGTTTGTTTTTTAGCTCCTATGTAGTTCGTCTGCAATCCAGTTTGTCCGTTCAGGAGTTTCTGTCTTCGCCGAGTGTCTGTTCACGTCATGTTTCCTGCATTGAGTTTGCGTGCTTGTCAGTTTTGCCACCCGCCAGTTTACATGATGGCTATCATTCCTCGCCCGCCCTTGGGTACATCCGTGAGATATCCCGTCTGCCAGTTTACCACCCTCGCGGATTTGCAGCACGACAGTTCATAGACCAATCAGTTTGCTCAATAAGTTTGTTTCCATCTTTATCAGCGAAAATTGTTTCACGGCAAACAGCGAAGCAAAAAACTTGAAATTTTATATTTCACTATTAATTCTTTGCAAATATATAGCGATAATGTGTCAAGCGATTTTCTGTTTCTTCAAAGTGCTGCATATACGATTAAAAAATTTTGGAATTTTTGCATGTCGATTTGTACTTTTGGTGACAAAATGGTGCTTAAATTAGAAGTGAAACGAAAATAATTAAGAGCTAATTTATAATATTACGAATTATTAACAAAAACATTATTCGAGGAGTTCAGTAATGGCAGTGTTCGTCACAAGTGAAGGACTAATGATTTTGATAAAAATTGAAACTCAATTAATTCGAGCACAATGTTGCAAAGCAAAAATAGTATTGTAATGTTAGTGATCAAAATAAATTAGAAAATGTGCTTTTTATGAATTAAATTACTTAAACTAAGCAACAACACCGAAGCATAGAAGCAACTAAGGCTGCAAATCGTAACTGCTTGAACATCATAAAAAAATTAGGCTCCTCTAATCGACTTTTCAGCAGCACCCGGAGAGTTAGTTAACGTTTTGTTGTTTTATTTATTTATTTTTCAGCAAGCAAATCCGCGTGGTCAAGGACAAGGTAAAAAGAATAAAACAAGTTCTCTGGCAGCTACATTGGCCCACACAAATTAAAGTAACCTTGTCACAGTGATATTCTAGCAACTATTAAGAAGAACTGTTTAGTTCCGTGGGAATGTAACACAGTCTATGAGTTTCCTCAGAACCGTTTCCACGAACCTGTAGCTACATCTCCGAATAAAGTAATGAAAAACCTAGAATTGATTCAGTTCATTCAGAGAGAAAAGAAGGGTAATTTCCACTGAATTTAATAATCATTGAGAGTCGCTAGCAAGAAATAAAACAAGTCTAGCCATAATAAAATTCAAGTTCCTTTCCTTCATCATTTAAATATCTTGGGGAAAATTTTCTTCGAAGCTAGATGAATAATAAAACGAATAAATCAAAATATAACTTCCAAGTTTTTATAAAAAAATGTGAGACATTACCTAAACTTCCACTAAAAACACTACATATGCAACGGAAATCCCTTTCAGCCCCTGTTAGCCGAAAATATTTCCTGAAATTGGTAGAAGCTGTTGCCCTCGCCGAGATGTTTATCAGAGGGACTCCTTAATTGCAGCGTTCTTCAAGATAATTGACAGTTGGGTCGAAGTCAGCCTCTTCCGGAGACCTTCCCTGCAGGCACACTCGCTATGTAATTCACGGAGCCAAGGCAGTTCAATATTGAAATTTCCCATACGAGTTCCTCTGAGCAAACGTGAGTAACACTGCCCACATGTTGCGCAGCGTTCAGTGAATTCTCTCCTGTGCTATGGAACACAAAATACAATGCTACCTCTATCTCATTGGATTTAATTAAATTTTAATAAGCGGCTTTAAATAATGTACTAAGCTTTATTTTTGGTATGACATCCTTTCACCAATATTATGTTCACGAAGTCTTTACTTTTGTTTCTGTTAAAACAGAATCAGAGTAAAATCACGAGAGAGAAAAAGGATTCGAAACAGCTGCCGAAATCATCAGAAGAATTTCACATGAGATTCAGAAATATGATACTACATGTTAATGAAAATTCTTTAATTTAAAATTGGACTCACGAGTTAAATAAAACTTTCTATTTAAAAAAATCTTTTTTACTGTAGATTAATTCAATGGGATAACTTTCTTAATTGAACATTACTTTAACACGTTGCAGTTCTAAAACAAAAAGAATGCTATACAACCCCACATAAATTGAACTGTGAAAAACAGTGCAGTAATGAATTCGTAAGACTTTTTTATAATCTTCCCCTTTTCTTCCAAGAAGACGTTCAATTTTTTTCCAAAAGTTAAATTAATATATTTTCTCTAATGAATCAGGCCTTGAAAAATGAACATGAAAACCTTTTTGTTCGCTTTCCTTACGTAAATTAACGTCATTAACTTTTCATGTCACGCTTTTACTGAAATTAAATGTTTAATGCGTTGAACATCTTTAACTAATGAAAGAAGAACATGCCAGTCAATCACGCAGTTAATGTATATATGTGAGATACATAGGTGAGATGAATATCGTTGAACTGTCATTGAGTGATTCTAACAAATGGAAATCACATCCTTCTTAATTAAGCGACATGTATTGGTTATTATCTTACATTTATCTCCATTCTGACAACATGCGTCAAATATTGAATTGTAAAAAAACCCTCAAATTTTAAGTTTGCATGCTTCATTTTAATCTACATATTACATACAATACACTCCTCAGAAGAAAATTGCACTCACTAATTAAATTATAAAAGTTTATAAAGTGAAAATAAGAACCAATTACAAAGTGAGTTTTCAAAGAATAAAATGTCCGTACATTGTACTTTTTAATAAAAATTGGGACAGTTTTTCATTAAAGCATCGAGTTTAATTTTGATTGGTACCAATTCTCTCATTATATGGACATGGATTACGTGTTATAGAGGTTAGAACAATGGCTTTCAAAATCCGAGTTCATGGCTGGGGCGGTGAATTTTCAATGGTCGTAAAATCCTGAGTGAGCGACGTCAGGTTTGCGGCGTATAAGAATCGCGACTCAATGCCCAGCTACACTGAATCTTGCAACCTCTCCTGCCCCAAGTTTGTAAGAGTAGGTTTTTGTGTTATATGTGTATGTACTGCTTACTGTAAATAATGTAAATAATGTTCGTTGTTAAATTAAGTTAGGATGTAAGACAAAGTAGATTTAGATTAGTTTGTAAGTATCTAGTTTGTAAGCTAGGCCATAAGTTAGCTATATAAATAGAATTTAAGAATAAATATCAAAGATTTGAGAAATCCGATCAGTGTGAGCGGCGGGAAGCAAGCAACGGATACATTTGGCTAAAGGCATTTTGTTGCTTCGGTCCCTGGCGGCGAATGGAAGAATCAAAATTGTGTTCCGAAACGACGTGGTTCGAAAATTTCCGTCGGTAATCAGCCAATGGACGTGTTTGCAGTACTCGAATATGAGACCACAACAACAATTTTTCGTCAATGCACAAAACTTATCCAAAAATCGTTAAAATTTAGTTTAAAGAAGAAATTTGTTTAGAAAATAATTTTACTGGTAAAAAATCCAATAAGGAAATTCATAAGACAGCTGACATTCGGAATAAAAAATTTTGTCTCTAGCTGCAAAATAAATAGCTCCGGACAGGATAAACTGTTCTCGTGTAACAAGACAATTTTTGAAGAATGTCAGTTTTCATCTCGAAACTATAGTGCACCGAGAGTTGGAAGATTTCATGAAATTACTTCTATCTTTTGAACAACATATTCACTTGGCAATACATACAGAACTGCCGGACAAAATTGAAGACCCCTTTTCCAAAGCAATGTATTTCTATTTCCGTTTGTTTTCTAATTTCGCGTATCAATGTATTCTTAAGACGCCTCTCTATCTTGAGGAAAGTAAAGTTCAAAAATTGCGATTCTCGTGCGTAATATTCATTTCACACTCTGGGTATTTTTGGACCCCATCTTCCATTTATTTATTTATTTGTATTTTTCTGAATATTTGCTGTCTAGTCTCAAACATTTAAATATACCTTTGTGGACTTATCACGGCAAGCACCAAATCATTTTCATACATTTTCCAAATTTTATTTGAGAGATTTTTATCTTTTCATTACTTGGATCCGGAATCCCCTAAGGTATACTACGTTATTTTTGTATTCTCACTAGAGACTTCTTGTCGTAAATTTCGTTAAATGTTTCTAACAACACTAGTATTTAATATTTCTTCTCAAACTAACATTCACAAATTTTTACAAATATTTCTGAAGCATCGCGAATCAAAAATTCAGACTTTGAACGTGGATGTTTTTCTTTACAAGAAATATTTTATATTTACATTATTTAAAATAACTTGTGAAAAAAATCCTCCGCAGAATATAAAATTTACTTTTACGCTGGCCAGCTGCCACGAAACCTTGCTGACAGCTGTCAGGAGACCTTCGGTCCAGAAACACACCGGATGAAAAATAGATATAGGACCATGGTTAAATACAATCGTAAAACAGGAGAATTACATTTTAAAAAATTAGGGATGAATACTTTCCTTCCTGAAAACTGGTATTTCATCAAGATAGGGTCTATTTAAACTTTATTTAATGCCAATGTATGTATGTATGTGTGTGTATATATATATATATATATATATATATATATATATATATACATATACACATATATATATACATACATATACATATATATATATACATATATATATATATATATATATATATATATATATATATATATATATATATATATAATGTTTGACATGCAATAGGGAAGACGAGCAAACTGTACAAGATTTCTGGAAACCCCAATCTAGTTCGTCACTTTGGAGATCACGTCACTTTGGAAATAATCCCTTCAATTCATTTAATAATCGACAATCACAGGTGATACTGGCTAGTGACGGGGCGCACCGAAAGATGTCGGGGCGAGCGCCCGCGGCGGGTACCCGTTCCCGCTGCGTAATCATGAAAGTGAGAACACGCGCGAAACTTTGCGTGCCGCGGACGGCATTCCGTGCTCGACCCACGAAAACGCTTAATTGCATCCCGATGCTGGGAAGAAAAAGCGCAAAAACGTAAAGGAAGAAATAGCATGTTTTTTCCCTTTTTTTCTTTTTCTCCCCTCTTCGTCGAAATTATTTAGTCTCGATTCATTTCCATCTATCAGATCTTTGAAAAGGATACAAAAGTAGTGGAATGAGAGCAGCCGTGTTTTGTAAAAATTATTAAATTGATGGATGCTGTTTGAAAGCGATGAATAGATGTGATTTGCTTTGTGATGTGAAATTGGTTGCTGTAAAAACGCATGAGAAACATGCAAACGGGAATAGTTTGTTAGAAACGTCTGACTCTTTATAAATAACAAAAACATGTAGTTATGTAAACTCTTGAAAGAAGATCGTGGAATATATTTTAACAGTTGGTAATGAAATTTTATTTGTCAATATACACTATAGAAATTTATTGATGCCACATTAAAGCTTGAGATATGAAAGAAAATATGTTTTAGGGGAGAAAAAAGTCAAGCATTGGATTTTAAATGATATACCTTACAGTTTTGATGAACTTTCATAAGATTTTTTTTATGAATCATGCGAATCCCTTCCATTGCATTATTCTTTTCGCAACAGATGTTTCTCGCAAAAGAATCCTACATCACACCTGTGTAGTGGAGAACAATGCTATTGCTGACCATGAGTCAGGTCGTTCTGTACATGAACAGTTATCGTAATGGATATTGCCTTGGTGTTATAGCAACTCTTACTTGGAAGGCAGCACTTTCGTATAAATGTAGGGATGAGTTCAGAGATCAACGCGACGCCCTCTATCATTTACATCCACGCACAAACATTATTGTTTGTTACTTAGTACTCGTATAACCTGCGGGAAAGGCGACTCAGACGGTGGCCACACGTTCTAAATTTTAACTTTATTCTACTTTTTACTCCTCAGAGTATTACGTTTCATCAAGAAAAGTTCGAAACTTCGAGTTAATCACTCAAAGAATTAATGAACGTTAACTATTCAGTTCCGGTCGACACTCAGTTTTTACACCATGATACCGAAGCACTCTTTGAGAATAACAATAAAATATTCCTCTTCAAAATTCAAATAACACCGAAGCACGAAAACGCATTTTTATTCACGACATTCCCATATATGCGACATTACCACCTTTATAATATTCATGGGAAGACAGTGTCGCCAATACACATTTTAACTATGAATGAGCTAACGTTATTCAAACATCAGCAATTATGATCTACATAGAGAATATCGCATTTTCGTCAATAAAGGAGTCTGTATTATTTTTGAATTATCGAATCAGATAATCGAATCAGATAATTGTTAATTCTCCTGATTTTTTTGACTTTGTTTTGTCAGATAAATCTCAATTAAAAATTAATAAACGAGACCTCTTTCAAATAAAATCCCCACCAACACACACACGTGAACTTCAATGATTCAAACTCAGTTAAAACATCGATGTTCAATAACAACGATGATGTTAGGTCGATGTTTTATTAAAACCCATATTTTAATTTTGAACATCGATGTTTAGAAACATCAGTATTTTGTTGTCGATGCTGCAACCCTAATGCCCAGCAGGGTCATGGGTGCAACAATGGAGACATCTCGAACAAGCTAACTGGGGCTAATTGCCCTGCATACCACTTGCGATCTTCACAGAAAATCTGCTTACTCGCATATCCACTGAAGGTACTTTGATATAAATGGAAATGAGCTCAGAGATCTCGGCAATTTATTAGTGTCTCCATCACAACGTAACATTGAAAAGTTTATCTTGTAAACGACCTCTACTACTGACCTTCAACAGTCTGGGCTATCTTTTTTCGTCGTCACAGATCAGGGACTTAGCCCAAGTGTTGGCGTGGGTGTACAGATCTTGTGAGAGTTATAATGTGGATAGTTAACGAGGTACAAGCTACTATTAAAAAGAAATAGTCGTAGACGAAGGTTGCCACTGCCATTCATCTTTTATACATAATATGAACGAAAGCTGCCTGCGCACTTCAGTGACGGGTTCAGCGACAGGTTGCGATTTTCCTGGAACATTGGTTGAACTTGTTTTAGGAAAATGTTAAAACCGACACTGTTAAACAGTTCTCTCATAACACATTCCAGAGCCAGCTTTTAGAATAGAAGGTAAGAGGAAGCAATTGACGTAAAATGCAAGTAACAAGCTTAAAACATATCTTTGGAAAGACCTTCAAAATGCGAGATGAGAATTGTTAATGGAGTGTGTATAATTTGCATTCATACGGTAATTTATCTTATCTTCTTAAAACGTAGTTTGAATGTTAATTATGTAGTATATACCTATGAACTACAGACTGGAATTCTCTTGATACAGAATACTTGATTGGCCGAGAATGTTCTATGACTCAGAATAATGCGTGTAGAAATACGAGTAAAAGGAGAAATTCAAAACAAAATATAATGCATATTCTAATAAACTCGTCCTTAATCTATGATTACTTTCGGTATCTTTGCGTCGTGCAATGACAATATCACACAAACTCAAGACAAATATTCCGCAGTCTGTTTTTCAAACAATCCAATATTGGAATCAAAGCGTACTTGCACGTACTTGCTGACGAACAGTATTTTGGTAAATATTTGGATAGGAGCCTATCCTCAGACCCTGAAAAGCACTGCCGTGTTTCCCATCATCTTCAATGAAGGGAACACACAACTTATTTTCTATTCTAAAAAGAATATTCTATAAATATACGGTAATAGTTTTTATATAGTTAATATTGATGACATATAAATGTAAATTATTAATATAAATTCAGTCTTCAATGAAACACTATCTTGATATTCATGTCCAGAACCAAACATCTTAAAAAACATGCACAAATGAAATATTGTATCATGTGAAAAATGTATTTATAAATATAAACGATCTTCAAGAGCCTAATATGTCTGTATTTATAATTTTATTTAAGGGGAATAACATTTTCTTGAAAATGCAGTTACGAAACAAACATTTCTTCTAAGATAAATTTGTGCTTCCACGACGTTTTCTCGAAATCTTTCATGTTTCCTACATTCTTTGACTTAACCTCTCTTTTAGACGAACCTCCTAGAGAAAGCAACGACGTATCAATTGCACGAATTTAATTCCTTGTTAGCATTATTATTATTATTATGAAGTGCTCGATTGTAAAGATATCGAATTACTCAGTCATCGGACTTTCAACACTCAAAGACACACCTGCAATTGTAATTAAATATTGCTATGGATTTTAATGTTTTCTGTTGTTTTTTCGATTTCGGCAAAATCTGGAGCACGTAAAACTATATTTGGTTTTACGAGGCACGAATAATTTATTAACACAATGACACATGGCGAGGGCATGTGAATATCCGAGAAAAAATGGCTTCTACGGCAATACTTCATGATTATAACAACAGTTCTAACACTAAGCCGTAGGGATGAATTGTGGGATATGTACGGATAATTATAAAACATGAGTGAACTAACATAAACACTAAAACCCAAAGTGTACTTTTCTCCCACGACCCTTCGAACTTAAAAAATTAAGCGGGATACCAACATAAAAAGTTAAGTCACCAAGTTATGCTATATCTACATTATATTATCAAGGGATGTACATACAAGTTTGGATCAGGGCACCAGCCATCGGGGTCTATAATGTCATACTCTCTCCGTCAACAAACCTGTCTTTTACAATATCCATTCTAACTACTCAGGGTCGGTTTAGGTTACAACCACTCAACGGTTTCGAAGGAAGCACTGGCACCATCACAGACTTTGTGTTCGAGATTGAGAGGAACTGCTTCTTTGTGGGGCCGACTCAGCTAAGTTCAACGATACGAGCATCTGTACACAGATTATTGATTGTTTCGGTTTTAGCTATTTGGCTTATCTACACAACGCAGATGTCTGCGGCGTCAACAGTTCTTCACGGACCGTAAGGCTGTGGGCCCAATGGGAGCAAGGATGTTTTCAAATTGTGAAGGAAAATGCAAACCAGCGTGTAACTAATATTATCTTTATCGTCACACATTTCTGCATTACAATCCAGGAGTGGCATAAGTCCGTAAACTATAAGAGATATCGAAAGACAATCAATAAGTTGATGTTCCTAGTACCGGGTTTATCTGCAGGCAAAATAACCGGGTGCTTAAGGGACCCTGGCACTGAAAAAATGTCATAAAAATTTGAAAATCATGTCATAAAATATGTTTGCATTTATGTGATAATTAAAGGGTTCAGTAGAACAAGACTATCATACACTTTTGTGAAATTGAGTTATTAGTATTAAAAAAAATTTAAATACTTTTCTTTTAGTGTAATATGTTATTTAAATCTACTATAGTCTTTTAACCAGTGTATTGTGTTTAAAAGTGTACCGAGTTATATTATAAAAGTTATAATAAAAACCTTAATATCTTGGAACTATGTCGATGTGGGATAGACTCTTGTTCTACTGAGCCATCCATTGTTAATCAAAATAATGTGCTGTACTAAAAGCTTATAGTGATTTCTTTATATTTTAGTAAACCTGGAGGGATTTTCCGGAGGGGACTCCAACACGATTTTCTTTTTGGGGTCCCTGCAGAACGTAAATCCGGCCCTGAATGAACCTCATGAAAACAGACCTTGGCGGCGTTTCTTATCACTCGCAGCGAAAGGGTGCAGTGCCTCTCCTATGGCTCACCAGGAGGGCGAAACTTCGTGGGTGTGGCTTCCTGGAGACATTCAATATTTACAATTAGCTTCTGCGCATGAGACACAGTTGTGCATCTAAGGCATCAACTGTCACCGACACCGAACGCGTGCCGACACCGCGTTCAACGACGGGGATGAAGTGGGGGGGAGGGGGTGCCTGGTAGGTACGGTGCAGGTACAGGTGTCAATGAAAAATGTCTATTTAGTAGGGGGAAACTCTGTGGGAATGGCTTCTTGGAGCCATTCAATTGGCAATCAATTGGCTTCTCAGCGGGAGATAGAACCACGCTCTAAGAGCATCAACTGTCACTGACACCAAACGACGCCGCGTTCAACAACGGAGGGGAATTGGCGTGACCGATAGGTATAATAGCAGTATAGGTGTCAATGAAAATGTCACCTAATGCACAGGGGAGGTTCTTTTCTGTGCGACCCAGCAGCATCTACACGGGTAGTTCTGTTTTTCGTGGGAGAGGGTCCGGGGCCTGACCGCAGTACCAAGGCTCCGGTTGAGCGGGCGGCGGTGCCAGGCGGCTGGCGCCCGCGCCTGCGCAGCAGCTGCCGGGGGAAGGCGTGGGCAGCGCGCGCGGGCGTTTTGGCGGGAACGGCCTGCGCCTGCGACTTCCACTCCTCGCCAACTCGACGAAGCGAATCTGTCAGGGAGGATGCACTCTCGTCGCAAAGCAGTTTGAATAAGTAAATCACGGTGTTGTTACTATTATTATTATTATTATTATTATTATTATTATTATTATTATTATTATTATTATTATTATTATTATTATTGCTATTATTATTATTACTATTATTATTATTATTATTATTATTATTATTATTGCCGACCTGGATGGCCGAGGTGGCTAAGAGCGAGTACCGACTCAGCGCTTCGCTCCGAAGGGTCGCGGGTTCGAGTCCCGCCTTGGTCATGGCTGTTTGTCCCTTGACTTAGTCTGTGTTGTCGCGGAGGGCCTCGCGTTCTGCTGACCCCAGATCAGAGGAGCCCGCAAGAGTGTTTGTCTAGCGTATGGTCGAATATACGTCCCTTCGGGACGTAAAGGGCAACCGGCTGTCGGCTGGATAAAAATCCTAAGAAAAAAATTATTATTATTATTATTATTATTATTATTATTATTATTATTATTAGTGTTACGAAATCATTTGATAACGTGAAAATTAAGTTGACATTCACAATAATTCTGACATTACTCGCTCCTGATTCCGTCCGTCGATCATCGAATCGAGTGGAAATACTTGTGCAGCACGGCGGGGCGGGGCGGGGCGGGGCGGGGCGGGGCGGGGTGGGACGGGGCGGGGGGGGCGATTATTCCGCCTGCCGCCTCCGCCGCGCACGCGCGACCTCCAGGCGCCCGCCATACCACACGGCGAGGCACGGCACATCGTAGGCGTGCCGCAGGGGGAGGTAACACTTCGAGGTCCACTGAATGTTCACAATCAAGGAAAATGTTTTGGCGATGAAATACCATAAAATATGCGAGAGTATACACAGCACCTTAAAAATAAACAAGGCCAGAAACGCGAATTAAATTTTACAATACGAAGGCAGTTCCTATATTACTCTGCGGATGTGAATGTTGGCTACCAACACAAAAATCCTTGACAAGAATACCAGGCAATGAAATGAAGTTTTTGCGAAGAATAAAAGGGTACACAAGAGAAGACGGAATATGAAATGAAGAAGTAAGAATTGCAAGTGACAGCAGTGTCTCTGACTAGGAGGTCCTAGAGTTCGATTCCGGACAGTGGCGGATTTTCGACACTACCTAGCTAACTAAACCGGATTAAACCGTTGTGTGAAAATGAATTCAAGTGGGCAGCTGCTCTGATCGATAGTTTTCCGTGTTTTCTCGTGGAGAAGATCCTTAACAAAAGGGACACGGCAGCGCTGGATCATTCCTTCCTCATCCTTCCCCCTCCTGTCCCCTTACACACACTCTCACACTTCAATGCACTACTCTAACACGTATGTCGGGAAATGAGTCGGGAGCTTACTTAGAGCAGAAGTGTAGGTAAAGACTATCAATATTTGTTTTGTAAAATTCAAAGAGTTTGTCAGCTCTGTGCAAGACCGGAATATCATGCGAGGTAGAGTAACAATAAATGAGAACCGGATCATATCACATTCACTTCAGAACTAGACAGTGCGAGTGAGAAAGAGAAAGAAAGAGTGAGGGGGGAGGGAGGTATCATCGTCCTTGAAGACATTGATGACATACTGCTGAGGCGTTCGTCTTATGCATGTCAACACATGGCGGTCGGTGACATGTCCCAACTTGTTTGCTGCGCAGAAACCTCACAAGAGAATTCGGAGAGTATAAGAAACGCTCACTACTCACCGTAGAAGTTATAATTCACGCACATACACACATTTTCTTATGCATGTACTAAATTCTTACTCCCCTCCGCTGGCATAAGATTTATTTCTAGTGCAATACGTCTGAAAATTGCGACATCAACGAAACAAGTTTCTGGCTTTTGTGAGACGAACAATCGTAAGTTCTATAAGTGTCTCGACGATGTTCTTGAGAACATGAATTAAGATCGAACTAACAGTTAGCGTCCCTATATTAAGATTGTGAAATGAAGCATTTAAAGTAACAGTCAAAACCCCATAGGCCCAATGCCTGTTCAATTTCCCAGAAAACAGTATATTTATTTCAGAGATGTTTTACTTGTTGGAAATTTAGAGCACAGAACAGATGAATTTACTTTCCTTTCGAAAGAAACAGCGCCTGCGTGTTGTATACACGAAGAGAGAGAGACATTTCTCACACTCAACATGTTCGAACCTGCGGACGCTCTTTGCTCGGGTCCCTTCCCTCGCGTGTTAGATAAGTCACCTCGATCACACAACGCCATTCCCCCTTTGGGCTGTTAACGGTCAACAAGAAATTCTACGGGGAGACAAGACTTGTCTTAACCAATTGGGCTTTGAGTTCACAATTTGGAAGAACTTGATAATTCTTGAATTAAGTTGAAAATTAGATTAGGTGAAAACATAACAGGCTTAAACTGATAGTTCAAAACTAACTCTTGGATTCTTACATACCACTTTTTATCCAGTAACATCAATACTACTCGTAAACGTATTGAGACCGTCATTGTACAATCTATGTGAGAAAACTTCTTTCTAAATTAGAGAAATTACATTATTTTTCTTAAACATTAAGATAGTCAAAACTTTGCATTGCATTATAAGAGTTTAAATTTACTAGAAGTCGATAAAATCTAAACAGAAACGTTTCGAAAAACTGAGCCTAATTTTTCAAAATCCATGAAATTCTCCGGTGGGAGAGACCTCCATCTCAATTCACAGCCACAGTTGAAGCGAAGGAAATTTGTCGTCAACGCGAGACTCTTTGCAGTTGATTTATTCAGGGATTGGCTGCCCATCTTGCATTTCACCAAAGCATCATTAGGATCTTGATCATTAATTATTCCGAACATTATTTTTTTCAAAGAACTCAAGAAGAATACAATCTATGTATACAAATGAAGTGTACAATAGGAAATCATATAAGTTTGACTTCGGTCCCATTACTTTCGGTTTCTTCTTACATTAGTACTCAGAAATTTCTTGATAGCCACAAGCAACTATAAAGAGTATTCCAGGACATCGTGTGACAGGGCACAGGCCGGGCGAAATATTTGCATAATGAGACGAGGACATCTTTCTTGTGTTGATGGGATAAACCACGGAAAACTACCGATCAGAGAAGCCGGTCACTAGAATTATCCTGCAGACAGCGGCAGAATTCGACTTATCTCTCTAGGTAGTGTGGAAAATCCTGCCACCGTCGGGTATGGAACCCTCGCACACAGGCACTGCAATGACATCAAAGGTGCCCTGAGCAGGGGCGGATACAACAGATTGTATTGGAGGAGGCTGTGGTAAGTCTTTCTTAAATAACAAAAATTTGTTATTATATTGCATATTATTTTTGTAGAGTATACATAATGCTATTCAATATTATTTTTTTAAAATATAATAATTCTAATATAAATAAGTATTTACATCAATTTTGCCAAATAAATAAGGTAACAAACGAAAACTCTAAACCTTTTATTGGGTGGGCGTGGCCCCTATGCCCCCCTGAATCGCCACTAGCCCTTAGCCACTCAATCCGATCAGTTCCCCCAAGGAATG
The DNA here is from genome assembly GCA_011170035.1 of Teleogryllus occipitalis. Taxonomy (NCBI): domain Eukaryota; kingdom Metazoa; phylum Arthropoda; class Insecta; order Orthoptera; family Gryllidae; genus Teleogryllus; species Teleogryllus occipitalis. The sequence continues at coordinate 60,953 of BLKR01001551.1, forward strand.
AAGAGTGAAAATACAAAAGAATTGTCGTTCGTTGCCAGTTGCACTGGCCCGAGGCTGGCGTGCGTGACCCCAGAGCGCCTCGCTCGCGGCTCGAGACCCGGCGACAGTGGCGGCGGCGGCGGCGGCGGCGGCGCCGTGGGCCGCGCGCGCGGGCGGTTCGGCGGGAACCGCGAGCGCCGAGCGCGTGCGCGCCAATCTCGAAGGCCGCGCGTGACGTCACTGGGCGGGAGCGGCGCCGCCGCCGCCACCGTCGTCGACCGCCGCCCGTGCGGGGGCGGCTGCAGGCGGCCGAGCGGCGCGGAGCGAACGACGAAGGCTCCGCTCGTGTTCAGGCGGCTTTTTTATCGGTGGCAGACGGGTTGGATATTGAGTTGCCCGCGCCGGAAACCAGGAGATGAGACTTTATGGGTCCAGTTGAAGGGTTCGTGGCAGCTTAGTGATGACTCTCATTTCGCACATGAAGATCTTAGATCTCCCCACTCCCCATGTACACACACGCACAAAAAATTATCCGCACGCTCTTCACTTGTTTGTGGATTTAGTATGACTGGGCACTTGGAGATTGATCCATTGGCCAACCCCAACATTCACTGAAATTGGTGGGAGTTTCCTATTTCGCACCCTATGGCCCTGCCAGTTGATTTTTTTTCTCCTGTATTTGCAGCCAGGGATCGCTACAGCAACGCAGTCACGCAGCATCACAGTAATATTTTTTTCATTTCAGACGTTCCCAGCTAAACCAAAATGAAATTTGTTTAGATCGGGAATATGCTGTATAAATACGCTGTACAACAACTTTATACACATAAAATATTATGTATACAAAGTAAAATGAACAGTATTCGTGAAGAAACGTTTTTTGTTTTTTTTCAATATCTTAAACGAGTATTCAGGAAGAGGGATATATCTCGACACTGACACTTCCCAATCGATTCTCAAACTGTTAAAATCGTTCCTCGAATGTTTAAATGCTTGGGCGTCTACATCTTGAGTTTGGTCCGAGAACCAGAAGATGAGATATTCTCTTGGATACTCTGAAACAATCAAATTTCGTTCTATTTTCGTATAGTTGCAATTTATCTTTTGCGACTAGAATTTCGATATCTGGAATTTGCTGATAGCTCGAGTATCCGTAATTACCTCTAAGCCTTTGGTATTCAATTACTCGAATCTTGTTGGTATCATTTCTTCCAGATTTCCCTGAAATATCCATGTTGACTGCCTGTTTTCGTCCGCGAGAGGAAAATAGTTCAGGAGACTCGCGAATGTTCCTATAACACCTTTACTGGGACCCCTGACCACATCGTATTAGTTACCTCTGATTTCATGAAGACCTCCAGCGGACATAAGAAGTAAGAAAGAAAGTGATTCAGTGGCAAGTAAGCGTTGTAACAGCAAACATAAGGTGGGAACCATAAATACCAACGTAAATACTTTCCGCTTATGATTTTTATTCATGATGATTATTCTCGATACGAGCGTATCAGGAAAAAATATACTGCATGGCAAAAAATCCAATTTTCATAATCTTATTTTCAAAGTTCGTTTCGATCTCGATTCTTCACGAGAAGATTGAAGTGAAATTATTTTATCTCTTATTTCAAAAAATACGATATGTGCTGGGGCATTTGCATTGCAGGAATCCAAATACTGTGTTGGAACATCTCCAGCACCAATATTATTTCAATGGCGATCGCCATAAAGTAGGTCATAATTCGCAAGATAATAAACAAGCTCCTCTAATAGCATTGAGAGAGGATATCACTGAAGGACACAAACCTAATATCGAGAACAGAGTAAGAAACCGATATTTCATTTGTATTATGTCATATCAAGGATGAACTCCACATCACATTAGCGAGCCGGACGCAAGAAATATAAAAACTTATGCGAGTCGTAAACATCAAGAAAAACTCGGACTTCGAAAAAGGTCTCATTATTCTTTATCGCGAACGCCAGCTGCACCAACTGAAGTAAGGGAGATTATATGAAAAGAATCGAATGATAAGTTGAAATTAGCAGTTTAAAGCAGACATCTCGAACGACTTTTGGATCTAGCAAAGTCCTGAAATTGTAGGAAATGAAATAAAAATTGAAATAAAACCGCCGACATTGAGTTGAATGAGAATAACGAAGCGAACGAACTGTGTGTTATCAATGAGAAATCAAAAATTAACTGTATCTTTAGATAATTAAAAATAAACGAAAAAAAAGTTACTGCCAAGAAAATTTTATTACTTCCAAACACCATCGTATTGCCTTTATAAATGAACAAAAACGCCCTGTTAGAGAAAGTTAGTGATTTCCTGCACGTAAGTTTCTTGATATTTACCCAACGGAGACCCATGACACCATCATAATCTCACAACGGCTCCATTCTCCTCTTCTGGCTATAAACTATCAACCTTCAGATTATACCAACATCAAACCGTGAAGTGAGACACGTTGCAACGCGCCTGACGGATATTACCAACACGCCGTTCTCTCTCGGCGCGGCGGGAGGAGGTATCATCAACTTTCGCCTCGGCTTGAGCGTTGCATCTACGCGGGAGTCTACTCTATCGATCTTTCCGTTCTAGATAATGACATTTCCTAATATCGCTTTATCGCCTCCACCGTCGTGAGCGCCCGGGAGGTGGCAGCCGTCCGCAGAAGCGGGCGCTCTGGGATGCCGCCACCGCCGCCGCCGCCGCCGCCGCCGCCGCCCCCACCGCCTCCGGAGCGCTGGCGGTAATTGGGCGGATATGATAATGTGCCTCCGTCGCCGCCGCCGCCGCCGCGTTCGTTTAAAATTCAAATGGAGCGCCCGCCGCCCGCTCGTCGCCCGCCAGGTCCGTTTACGGCCGCAGTCGTAAAGGCATACGGATAATGGTTTTATAACAATTACGCCGCCGCTGCGCCGCCCGCAGTCGACTCCGGCAGCGGCGCGGGACGCGCGCGTGGCGACGGAGGCGGCGGCGGGGGAGGTGACGAGACGGAGGCGGGGGCGGCGGCGGGGCGTCAGGGACTGCGGCGGGGAGGTGACGGGACGGCGGCGAGGGAGGCAGGGGCGACGAAGGCTGCGGGAGCGCCGGCGGGGAGGTGACAGCGGCGGGGGCGGCGGCGGCGGGGAGATGACGGGAATGGTGGGGGGACGGTGGGGACGGCGGGGGTGGTGGTGGTGGTGGTGGGAGGAGGGGGCGACGGTGGTGGTTGAGGGGCGAATGTGTGTGTCGGGTTGGCAGGAAGGCGGGGAGGTGAATTGGAGTAGAAGCGGAGACGGCGGAGGCAGTTGGGGGTAGTCGAGGGGGGACCTGGCTAAAGAGCAGCATGGAAAACGGGCGCCTGGCGAGGACGGTGACGAGGTTCACGACAATGGCGAGAAGGATAGAGATCATGGCATGGTGGAGTTGGTTACAACCTCAAAGATGCGGTTGTGATTAAATGAGAGTGTGATGAATGCTGCAAAAGATACACGTTTTGATAGTAGCATACAGCTCTGATGATGGTGGACAGAATATGATGGGATTAAGGCAGGTGTGTCCGAAAGAGAGAGGGAGAGAGAGAGAGGGAGAGAGACAGACAGGTAGACAGAGAGAAGGGACAACAACAGAGAGAGAAAGAGAGGACGAGAAAGAGGGGAGAGAAAGAGAGGGAGGGAAGAAGAGAGAGAAGCAGGGGAAGAGATAGAGAAAGTGAGAGAGAGAGGAAGAGAGAGGTGGGGGAAGAGGAGGAGAGATGAAGTGAGAGAGGGAGTGAAAGAAAAAGAGGGAGAAAGAGAGAAAGAGAATAGGAGGGGGAGTGTGTCGAGGATGGGGAGGAAATATTGCTTTGTGGAAGTGAATAAGTACAATTACTCATAAACAGGCAGTATGGGAATAATCGTGAAAACGGAAATGAAGATATATTTATGTAGCATTCGAGAATCCTGCATCTGTCCATGCGTCACTCAACGTCCAACCCTTCCTTTCCGCCAGTCCAGGCAAATGAGTCATTCGACGCGTCTCGGTCTCCTGATAGGGAACTGGTGAATTGTTTTCAGATCAATGCAGAGGATTCTTTTCCAAACTCCTGTGTTTTTGCGTTCGGGGGGCAGTGTTACATCGGTGGCCGCGCGAGCAACGTGCCAAAGCGCTTTTGACTAGGCAGACGCCACAATCAGCTGTGATGACAGCTAAATGTGATGCCATAAAGTGATAATTGACATAGTCACTATACTGCGATTTTTACATTAGAAAGTTTGTGCATCGCCATAGCGGACTGCACTATCGATCTTCTACGCATACGCAGATGCACTAAAGTGATGCGCACGCGCAGAAGATCGTTTGTGTTTAACACTCGAAGGTGCACAAACTCTCTATTGCTGCGTTTGACATTTCACCAGCTGTTACGGTGCCGTCCAATCGGAACCTTACACGTCACAAGAGTGACGTCACTATAGTGGCGTTAAACCTTCTGATTGGATGACACCGTAACAGCTGTTTTACTTCACAGGGAGCTCTGTAAAAACCGCAGTATAGAGGTTGTATCGCTCGGACGTCGTTGTTTACAGCATACGATCTAGAACAGGGTTGTCCAACTGGCAGCCTGTGCTGCCATTTATTGTGGCCCGCGAAAGGGTTTTTGTCGAAAATGAAAGTCCCTTTCATCCCTGTCAGGCGAGAACATAGTGCGCCTAGCTCACGCGCCCTGCTGGAGTCAACATCCCCTGTAATGTACAAATAGGTTAAGTTTTAGTTGTTTTTTTCTTGTCAATTCAGAAATTCAAAATCATTCCAATGGATTTCACTGCTTTATGCATGGTACGGCCTGATATTACGCATGGTTTCATCCCCCCGTTTCAGAGCATCCGTTTACGGTGCGAAGATCGACAAAACCGGCAAAGACAGATGTGGAGCGCCCGAGTAATGAAAATATGGCCCGCAACAATTTTAAAGGTTTTAATTGTGGCCCTTGAGGCCCTAAAAGTTGGACAACCCTAATTTAGAACTTGGATCACTCGGAAGGAAAAGGTTCATCGTCAGCGTTGACACTCCGTAAGATATGATCGTTTGGTGGGGTGATTTTGTTAGCATATACGATAGTGCTAATGGGATACTTCGCGTCTATAGGATAATTTCGACTACAACATTGTATTCTAATATTATCAATCTATAAGAACTGAACGGTTTGTTGTAGAATAGGATATTGCAAATGTACAAACTCTCTTTAATAAACCAGTTGATAATACTCTTCCGAAAGGCTGAAAGAATGCCACTTTTTCGTTACCAGGGCCCTGCAATAACAGTTTTTCTGCCAAAACTTTCCCGCAGAATTGACATTCCCGTCAATAAGAAGTACCTTCTTAAGGGCCAGAAAGTAAAAATGTCATGTAGGGTGCGATTGGTATCAGCTGGGAAGAGATTGAGGCAGACCCGAAAAGCTAGCCTGGACGAAAGAGATTATGAGACTAATTAGGACGAGAAAGTCTGTGCCGTTCTGTAACACCACTAGTTTAATAATATGATATAGTAGTGCGATTGTCTCAGATTAAGTGCCAGTGTTGCAATGGCAAGAGAACGGCATTGATAACAGACTGCTTGAATGTGCTGCAGACGTGAGGAGAATGATAAGGAATACAGAACTGATGACATGTGTCCTGAAGGGGAAGATGGCGTGATGCTAGCAATGTCAAGTAATGCGTTCAGAGAAGACGCTTGAAGTACATGCTTGGGCAGCAATGCTGCATGCTATAGTGGATGGTGAGGGGACAATGTGGGCAAGAGACAAACACTAGTTTGGAGTACATAACCTTAAAAGAAAAAAAACACCTTGGACCCGAAATCGGGTAAATTGGATTAATTGATACTAAACTTCCTCAATATGGAATCACAAAACACCAGTGTTTTTGTTTGCATTAGACAACGCAAAACTGTAGAATTCACGTTAGCCAGGACAGCGATTTATTTTCACAATGTTTGCATTGGCATTATTCGCGTACTGCATTGAGCAAGTTTTGTTGTAATTAAAGTCTAAATCTACTTACAAATTTTAAATTGATTCACGAATATGAAGAAACTATTAAACTGTTATCGAAATGAAGTTTCCATGAAATGAAGTTTCAACGTCTGAAAATAAAGAATGTCGCTGAAGAAATTAATTATTGTATAGAATATAGTGACTATAGAAATGCATGTGTTCTTAAATAAGTACAAGCACGAAGCGCACCGCTGAATAACGGAGTGGAAAGTTTGGGAAAATCAGCAGAATTTAGAGTATGTTGAATGTGCTGCAGGCGTTAGGAGAATGGTTATAGTTCATGTTTTTTAAAACATTTTCACGAAACACTTCTTCTTAAACGTATGTGAAATGGCGGATAGAAATGTAAAAGCCACTATTAACTCATTATAAGAAATAGTAAAATCGTTTAACGTTATACAGTTTTTTAAAGAAAATTTAATAGTTGTGATGGAGATACCCATGGGATTCAAATGGAAGAGCCCTCTGATCGCAGTCAATACCCAAATGTTTTCAGATGAAATAGTTTTCATATTAAATAAAGAGAAATTTAATTTCCCTCTCTCCTTGCAAAATACTCATTGACAGATTGTTCAGAGTACCGGCAGAATTTCATGTACGGCTATGTTCTTGTACCGATTATATATATATATATATATATATATATATATATATATATATATATATCCGATATATATATATATATATATATATATATATATATATATATATGAGATTTACTTTAACTTTGAGAGTTAACGGGAGGTATTTGCAATGAGGATGGTGGATGATTGTTGATACTGTGACGATACTCTAAAAAAAGTAGTCATTGATCGTCGTGCATTAATCTCTATTAAATTATTTATGGTTTGGTGACACGCTAAGTAGTGCGCCCAAATAATTTTCAGATCTAAGAACCTCATAGGCACCACAACTGGTCGTTCAAATAAATGCTAATTAAATACAGGTAATTTTAAAAAGAGAAAAACAACAAGGTGGTTAATTCACGTAAGTATTTTCATAAAGATGAAAATTAGTCTTCATGTGCACATTAAGTCATTAACGTAGGCAAGTACACGTAAAAGAGTAATATGTTATGCAATGTCCCCTCTCCCAAATCTTGGAGTGGAACCCTCTTCCAACTAAATGATTCACAAAGGTCGGGGAGAACAATTCTCAGAGTGCCATTACTAGGTACACCTTAGTATTGTGAAGTAAGGAGAGTGAATTAAGTTGAAGTCGAAACATTTTTTTTAATTTATTAACTTTTCTTACCGCGAAATCTACATAAAAATTCATATTAGATAGACAAGACACAAAAATGCAAATAACGTTCACCACGACAGTTCTTCTGAAACGATTTGTTGATGTACACAACATCAATAATATAATTTTCAAATGATATCTAGAATACACGAAACTTTTTCGTCAATAATAATTCAATTTTCTTCACAATATGTTGAAGTCAGAATTGATATATTACGCGCAGATATATTCAGATACTCAGGTCAGAAAAGAACAATCTAGAGTGCAAAAATTGAAGTTAATTTTCACGTAGTGTAGTATCGATATCACTTCATATCTACAGGTAAACATTAATAAGCACTACTATCTAACACACTTCTATCAGAGCATATTTGCTGATATTAGAGTCGATTGGAGTCAATCTCAATAGATGGGTAATAGGTACAAACGCGTCCACTCTTACTGGCCGTCCCCACTTCACACGCAGTACAGCTGACTGCCCCCGAGTCGGTTGCGTTCCCGCTCGCATTTCGCTCGCACTCCGCTCGCACTCCGCTCGCACTCCGCTCGCACTCCGCTCGCACTCCGCTCGCACTCCGCTCGCACTCCGCTCGCACTCCGCTCGCACTCCGCTCGCACTCCGCTCGCACTCCGCTCGCACTCCGCTCGCACTCCGCTCGCACTCCGCTCGCACTCCGCTCGCACTCCGCTCGCACTCCGCTCGCACTCCGCTCGCACTCCGCTCGCACTCCGCTCGCACTTCGCTCGCCTTCGTCAACCCACTCGCCGCGTCCGCCGCCACCACTGCAACCTGCACGTCATCGTCATCCCACTTACCACAAACCCACACGCCCCCTTCTCAACACTCGCCACCCCAACACTCACTCCCCTCCCCCGCAAATCATCTCCACCGAAAGACTCGTAACCCCCAGTGTTCGACAGTCTCCCTAACACTCGCCACCCCTAGTCACCACCCCAACCCCTGCTCCCCTACCCATCAGCTACCACGTTCTCCTCCTCCTCCTCTTCCCCGTCACCCCGCCCTCTTGCCCGCCCCTCCACGCCGGCCGGGCGGCCGTCGTCCGCTGATGGACTTCTCGGGGCCGGACGCACGGGATGAGCGCGCGCCTAACGAAGCGAGGCGTGTACGCGCTAACGCTGCTCGCATGTTTATGCGTGGGCGCAAGGAGGCCGCGCGGCCGCGCCGCACACCTCCAGCGGAATCCCATTTGTTACGAGCGCACTCTGCCATGGAACGCCATTGCTGTCAAGTGCTTTGCGTTTCCACTGTTATTTTCAATTTCTTGCTTCTACGCGAGGCTCTTTTTTTTTACATGTGGAACACAACTTACACTGCTGTCTCCATGAGTAAAATTTTTGAAAAAAATAAAGTACGTGTTAATGCAGCATTGCAAATTCTTTCAAGAGAAAGTCTCGCAACACGAATTTAGCATGTGAATTTTCTAGGTTCTTATTAAATGAAGCAAAATTCGCTTTTTATGTCGAGTTGATGTTGAAGCAGATAATGCCAAGTCATCGTCATCAATGCTTACAGAAGAACAAGCTGAGGAAGAAGAAATTGTTTAGAATTTGTAATATTTTACTCTCACATGTTCACAGTTTTGTGTGGTAAAAGGTCTCAGTTTTGGCTCAACTATTTATTGTTGTATCCAAGAACCTAGTAAACTAAAACATTTAATAAACGAATCTCACTAGCAGAAATCACTTTACATTGGGAAGGAACCGTGAGTTCACAATATGGTTTCATTATACAGTTGAGCATGGAGTAAGTGGAATTTCAAGGAATAAAAAACACTTAATGGGATATAAAGGTGTTTCGTATACTAATTCACTACACTAATTCAAAGGCAAAAGTCTTCGCCTCACTTTTAGAGTAATTTCCTTTTGCAGATTCGTAAGAAATTTGTTTCAGTTTGAAAGCAATATTAAACAAAACTGCAATACTACACAAGGAAGGAAAACGACATATTATGTATTGTTTCTTAAACGACGCATAATGTATTGTAAATTATTACTTGTAAACCGCAACTAAAGAAATTACAAGAAAAGTTGATTTGGACACAATACATTTTTTACAAAGTTTTTATTGTGTCTTGTCTTTAAGATACTCACACAGTACCTTTCATTTTTCGAGACTCTTTGACAACGAATTACACTTTCGCTTCAACGTTGGCGACCTTCGTACAGCAGATTAATATTCTTCGTGATCGTTCTGCCTTCTAATCTTCAATAGCATTTTCGGTTAGCACACTTATTCAGAATTGAAGAACGTGGGGAATCATCGAAACATTTCAGAGAATGATATTAAAAAAATCGGACGTCCTGTATTTACAACACCGATAAAAACCTAGAAGGAAAAGCAATATTCTGTTAAATAGATTTTATATTTTCACTAATGGATATTTTCCTCGTACAAAAATGTCGGGACTTCATAATTTGCCTACTTTATAGAAGTTTCCCACTTAACCAGATCTGACAATATTAGGGTGATAAGATGGACAACGAACAGATTGACGTTTTCATCGAAATCTCTTTTTCACAGATAACAAATCTCAAATTGTGAGCTACGTAACTAAGAACACAAAATTTACATTCTAGAACGATAATACAAAATTGTTGGGTTAGACATGCAGTTATCAAGTTAATTTTTATTCTTATAAACGAGGCATGTTTCAGCAGCATGAGCATTCCAGTTCATAATGTCATTTAAGAAAAACATTAATCATATCTACTTCAGCAAGATATGTTTTGAAAAACATGAATTTAGCGATAAAGATATGCATTTGATCGCGACTGTTTGATTAATAACCACCATTCTATCTTCCGTTTATAACTACATCAATGACTATTAATAAAAAGCAATAAGCATATCAGTTGACCTGAATGGCCGAGGTAGCTAAAAACGTGAACTGACTCAGCGCTTCGGTCCAAAGGGTCGCGGGTTCGAGACGCGGCTGAAGCATGGTTGTTTGCCCTAGTCTCCGATGTATGTGTTGTCGCGGAGGGCCTCGCGTTCTGCTGACCCCAGATCAGAGGGGCCCGCAAGTGTGCTGACGAAGGGACGTAAAGGGTAACCGGCAGTCGGCTGGATAAAAACCCTAAGAAGAATCGCATGTCATGGCGATTTGGTTACCTACGGTGGATGACGTTATTTACCAATGTTTTCTCTACAATAGGTCGGTTGCAGAGCTGTACTTATTTCGCAGGCACCTTGTAACGAGGTTCGACCTACGCGCGGTCATAACAGAACGACCGGAGAACGCTGCCGTCTCGCCAACGCTGCTTCGGAAGGTCAACTCGCTGTTGGAATCGCAGGAGGCCCAGAGAGTGTCGTGAAAAGCCTTCCCGCTGTGCCGGATCGTTTGTTACGGGCTGACGTTTAAGGTCTCGCGACGGGAAATTTTTGCTTTCTGGTTTCGCGTTACGGAGAATGGGCACTTGAAGATGACACGCGATGACACACGACGAGTTCTTTATTTTGCGGCCGCTTTCCATTTCGGGGGAAGGCTTTGTTCGCTCCAGGGATTCGTGAAAAGTGGCGGATTCTTCCGACAGCGAAATTTTGGTCTTGAATTTGTTTTTGTGCTTCTCTGATTTATTCATTATTTCTCTTATTGTGATGCATGTATTCGCACCACATACCTTTTTTAAATTCCATTTTATTCATATTAAATCATATTATGACTCTATTCACTTTCTTAAATACACGAAATATTTATTTTAAATAATATGTCGCTGAATAAGTGAAGTATATTCGATATAGTGAGTTGGTCAATGAAAACTCGTTACTTGATTTCTTGTTGAATTAATAACTGCTATTTGTTTTACATTGTTCTGAAATTACCAAAGAGTAAAAGGAAATATTTTTCAATTAGATGATACTAGAGGCCTGCAGCAGCACAACTACTGCTGACCAAAACTACGCACAAAGGTTTTCCGAAACGTAGCACGCTGACTGCTTAAGAACAACAAATAAAATATGTACAGTTGTTAAGTCTTGTTTGTACAGTCCATACTTTGCTCGAAAAAGCATTAATTTTAAGTGGAAAATTGATGCTAACACAAAATATATTACAAGATAACAGAATAATTCCAGTTAAATAAAATGTAACTTTGTACACCTAGACGAAATGGCATGGAATTTGACATTCACCAGCACATTTAGTCGCTCGGGAACTGGCCGCTAGGGAGGTTGCGATGAATATCAATATCAAAATAGTTGCTGTTCCGCAATGAACACTGAAGAGCAAAGATGTGTATTTAAAAGCGGGCGGCCTGTCGCACGAAGTCAACTGCATAGTAAGCAGCGACGCACTGGGTAGAAGAATTCGGTCGGTAAGTGCAGTATGAGACTAATCGAAAAACTATCTTTTTTTTCATTCATTTTTCAGTCAAAATGGAAATTGTTTCATTTATTTTTGGATTTTTCCTAGAGTTCTTGGACATTTTTTTAATATTATTTTTTCTGAAGGTAAATACTTAGATAGTTATTTCCACTTCACATATACAATTTCTATTACTCACTAACTTATTCTAAACTTACATACTATACATTGGGGAGGTTGCCCCCTATGGGTCCTCTAATCTGGTTTTATGTTTCCGAATTTAATTTGAAAAACACGGAAAGGGTATTTATTTTTAATTCTGGTTCTACGGGTTGGATTTTTTGCGAGTCTGAATTTGGTGAGTATTGGGATTTGAAGAATGCTATGATAGAAGTTAGTAGCAAGGTTCGTGATGTGATGACCTAATGATAGAATGTTGAATTCCTTGTGCAGATAATTATTTGAAATGAACCATGGGGCGTTAGTTATGGTTCTCAGAAATTGTTTTTGGATTACTTGGAGTTTGCGAATATTTGTGTTGGTGGCGTTAATCCATGTGGGACAGGCGTAAGTATTATAGGATTAAAGATCTTATTATGGTTTTATATATTGCTATGGCGGTATTGCCTTGTAGTGAACTGTGTCTGTTGATTGTCGATTTTAACTGATGTACATTTGCCTTGGTTTGCATTTTCTTTGTTTCAATATGATCGAGCCAATTTAATTTTGAATTGAGATACAGTCCTAGGTATTTAATTTTTTTTTGGGGGGGAAGGTACCATTCTACTGAGATGTTGTTAATTGTTAGCGGGGTATCTTGGACACGTCACGAAACGATAGCTCACCCACGGCCGGAGGCAATATAATTTTCATTCATAGATGTGCATTGGAAATTAGTAATAGAGATAATATGGAAATTCCAAGAGCATTATTCATTATCAGTTCTTTTATGAATACAAGAATGAAGACATGAATGTGAAACAGAACAGTTTTTACAGCATTAAATGTGAAGATCTACGTAGATGATTTACTTAACACCACCATTCTGTAGTTTCAATGCGTCATCGTCATCGTAAACAATTATTTTAAAAAAATAAACATTTGCACGCCAGAAATTCTCTCATGACCTCAACTTCATCAGAACAAATGTGCGATTGATTATATGAGTATTTTTTGCCAAATATTTGTATCCACATTTAATTAATGACGTTCTTAGAATAAATTCTTAAATTCTTAAGAATTTTTAAATTCTTAAGAATGTGTCGATGTGTCAAAACTAATCTGTTGGGTTCCAATTATCTCACAACTTAATCAGAAAGACAACAGTAAGAATGTTTTCTTTTAATTGAGCCTCCATTTCAGAAAGATATTGGCCAAAAGTACCGATAAGCATGTGAACTTCTGAAACGATGATTGGCACTATTCACTTTCTCAAGCCATGGAAAACATTTAAGACATTCCTTGCCCAACGTTTGACAATCCATACAAAAGATCTTCAATGAGTTACACCGTCATTGGACCCGGGGCATGTAGATGTCAGCTCGCGCCACAGATCGAGGGCGATAGCACATTCAGAACTCCCTGCAGAGGGCGGGAGCCGTGACTAACATGACGGATTTTCAAAGAAGTCTATTAGGACCCGATAATGTCAGACGAGGCACGGGGCTGACACCAAATAAAAAAAATAGAAGACATGCAAGAGAGGTGCCGTAATTTATGAGCTACACCCAAAACGGGTCACGCTTCGAAAGGACACCGCGGCTCTGCACTCCGCGAACAGCAGATAAGTCATGAAAGTAGACGCGTTGCACCCGATAAATGTTCTTTTTGCATCGCCATCGCGCCACCCAGCCATCCACTTTGCGGCTCACCTCGTAAAGAACACTTCGCACCTCCAGCACAATGGACTTCTCTCCGGGAGGCCGCGACGACTACGTGAATTACGACCGTATTCACCTCCAATTACTTCACCCCTCCTTGGGCTCCCGCAACCGCTCCAGTCGGCGCCCAAATCACGGCGGTGTTGAACTTGATAACATTTTCGAGGGAGGAACCTTTCATGACCAACTTACAATTCGTTTAACACGAGGGTTACATGGCCCTGTGAGTACACCTGAATAAATAATTCATCGTTTCCTCGACAAACATCCTGGAGCTAAAAAGTCCAGTGTATAAAGATCTAGCGGCAAGGAAGGCCTCGCCCTGTTCTTTGATCCTGCCGCCAGCTGCTTTCGACGTAACTGTTTCGGCTCACACTGTAAGATAGTGGGTTATCGCCAACTGTAGTTCGTTCTACAGGCGTTCAAAACTAACTTAGGTTCAAGTTAAAATTAAGACGTCATAAACAATTTCGGAATACTTAGAAGTTTCATGAACATAAATAGTCAAAAATTCTTTATAATTATTTCTCCTGAAAGAAAAGCAAACATTTGTAATTAATGTATTAAAACTGGTGGGACGCGTGGCACACCAAACGTTTTCCTCCTTTTCATGTTTTTACACAACAATTACTCAATTGTTTTTAAGTGTTTGACATCATTAAAAATCTACAATTTTAAGAAATTATGATAAAAACATCGAAGCCGCAAGAATCAATATGGCTGAAAATGTCTTGGAAAGTCTGAACATATCTTAAAAATTTGAGCAGCAAGGATGCACTCCGAAAATGAGATGAGGGGAATATATTTTTACGCCCATTTCACGTAAATGTTTCATAATTTAGTCAATAATATTTGTCATTGGTCATTTTCAGTACTTCATGGAAGTAGTACCATGAGGTTTAGCTTTTCTACCTCCTAAGATCTGCACAACGCATACATTGTTGGGATACATGTGAAAATCGCCTTTTCTCTTCTCTTTCACTACTACACATACCATATCGGCTCTATTAATGTTCGGCCATAAGCCGCCATCCTGACTGAGATTTTCTCGGTTTACTCAATATCTTAAAACGTATGCCGGGATGGTCCCTACATTTTGCACTCTCAGACGTGAATGTACAGATTGCCCTCCCCCTCTTGTATGTTACTACCCTGTATTAATGTAAATCAGTGGTTAGGCGGAAGAGCAGGTCTTATGGCCAGAACCTCGTCATTAATAAAGATATTATTATTATTATTATTATTATTATTATTATTATTACTATTGTTATTATTATTGTTATTATTATTATTATTATTATTATTATTATTATTATTAAAATCAAAGTAAATGTGCTCAGCTGTCTAGAAAGAGCCGTTGATCAATTTTTAATTTTTGGGGGGTTTGTCGCGTTCTGCACAATGCCATTCAGTTGAGGGATAAATGACATTGAGAAATAAATCGCTGACTAATTTTAGACGTTTAGGACGAAATCATAAATTAATTTGAACTTGCTGAACCCTTGTTATCATATCAAAGTAAAGAAAAGTAGAAACGTTCGAAAAATTCTACATATTCACTATACGAATATCGAAATACCAAAAACACAGTTTCATGTCCTTCAATTTTTATTATCCAAGACTACTGAAATGAGGAAGGTTTACAAATTCTATAACAATACAATCACTATTATCTGTCAACAGAGTTAAACACGTTTCTGGAAATATAATTGAAATTTTTTACATTTACCACGAACTGGACATGTATGTTGCACAGGACTATTGCAGAAAATACTGCTACTCACCTTAATTTAAAAACCTAATGCAACATGTATTATAATCACTGTAAATTTTTCGTGAAGAGGCACTTTTCGAACGATTGCTGGACAT
Source organism: Teleogryllus occipitalis (assembly GCA_011170035.1). Lineage (NCBI taxonomy): Eukaryota > Metazoa > Arthropoda > Insecta > Orthoptera > Gryllidae > Teleogryllus > Teleogryllus occipitalis. The sequence continues at coordinate 76,269 of BLKR01001551.1, forward strand.
TGCCATTGGACTCACTGATCTTTGAATTTAAAACCATTCAATGTCCGAATTTAAGAAACTTGCAATCCTCGCTTCGCGAACTATAACCTAACATCCACACACGCTTGCTCGCTGTAAAGCGAATGGTTTCAATAGACTGATTTCATGCCCCTAAACGAGCGAGGTGATGACAAAAAGATGGCATGATCATATGACGACATTAACAAACGAAGACATTAACACACGGGAGCACATACACGTCCATTCTATTAATCTAACACTAGTGAGAACACGTGCGATTAAATCGCACGGTTAGTCAAAAAACCAAACTGTTTTCTGCTTAAATTCTTTTACACTAATAATGTTAATAGTTATATCTTTAACACTAATTATGTGAATAGTTATTTCATTCAAAGGCTACATATAAATAAGTTGATGGAATCAGATCACTAACCTCTTCACTTTCAAGATTTCTATTCAATGTAGAAGATCACGTTCACATGCTTATACAACCTAGACTAAAACTGAAACAAACAAAAACGCTGTGAACGTGAACATTCTGAATACACGTAATATATGTGAAAAAATAATACTGTATTTCTCTAACCTTCATTCAAAGGCTACATATATAAATAAGTTGATGGAATCAGTGAATAAAATAATGTATTGTATGTATGCAAAAATTAAGATTCACTAACCTCTTCTATTTCAAGATTTCTATTCAATGTAGAAAATCACATTTACGTGCTTACACGTATCACATTTACGTGCACGAAACGCGCACTGGTTCTGGCAAGCCAGAACGCTGTGTGCTCCCGCCACCGCCCGACAGTGTAATTTTCTTCCGAAAGATCGCGCGGCAATCAGAAATTACAGATCCCGAAATCTACGTTTTTTTTAATATTTACGTATTTTTAACGCACTTTTTCAATACGAATGTCCCATGTGCAGGCGAAAAGAAACACGATTTTTCAATCCGTTGCTTCTTTATACAGATCGGTTTCGTATGTCGCCCAATTTATTGAAAAGACCAAACAGCCCTTTGAGAAATAATATATAAGAAGATTATTAAAAAGTATTGAAAACCGGTTAATAATAGAAACATCTGGGGCCCCACTTTCATACAGTTTAAGCAAAAGGTTAAGAACAAAGCCTAATCTTCTTTCTAAATGAAAACTCTTGGTGTTTTGAATAAAGATTTTGTTTAAAACACTAAATAAAGTTTTAACGAAAATCGGAATTATTCCATACTTATCAATGCAGTTTCTCCTGCTTAGGGGAAAAAATTATAGCAAAAAAGTACCAGCTATTTTCCAGAACAAAATTGAAATAGTATACGGAATTTCGGTAAAGTAACTCCCCCCCCAAAAAAAATCATAATGATCTTGGCACAACTAGATCTTAGTCCTAAGGTATTTATTAGTTTCAGCTCAAAAGCTCCTATTATGACAGTGTTATGCATGACACATACATACATTCCTTATTTACGAACACTATAATGTTACTGACCGGATCAGGAAACCCAGATGACCGTTCATAAGCTTGCTCGGCTACTCAGCGGTCCGGCAGCTGCGCTACAAAAGCAAAACACTTGCTTATCTAGTTTGGCCCTAACCTTAAAGCTGCAGAGTTGTCAGAGAAAGAAGGAGAACGTACGGGGTTTCATTAAATCATGAGAAAAAGACAGAAGTTGATTTTTAAAAAAATCGGCAAAGTCAGAAGAGAAGAAATTTTGAAAGAATTGACTGAAATTGTGATAACAACAAATTCCATGAAAAGAAAATTACAGACTATTGCATAACCCACAGACAACACTATCCATTGTCAGTGTTACAGCAATTAATTGATTTTTCTTGGTTTCGATGAAGAGAGTGAATGCCTCCGACTTTGCAGGTTTCCTTGACACTCGTGGCTGTGGTCTTTACGACATGCAGAGACCTATGAGATTACCAGCCCAGTCATGGGCCGACCCGACTCGGTGAGTGGCATAATAAGATGGTGGTTGCGTATTGCGCCTTTTTGTCTAGGCAGTCGTAATGCCTCTCAATCATTGATTGATTGATTGATTTTTCGTGTTTGCGGGCGCGTCAACTGCTTTAGTCATTAGTCCCGTTTGTGTAGTGCATGATTTTTTTTCTCGGGAGATAGCGGTGATCTTTCCCCGCTGGATGGCGAGATCCGGCGCCGACCAACATTCGGCTAGTGGGGTCTCCCCCTAACCAGGACTCTCCCACCAGCGGGGCACCGCCCCAGACGGAACAAGCTCTAAGCTCCCGACAGGTCTCCCGGTATATGTGGTAGTGTAGGGCATGTTAGTGTAAGTGTGTGTGTAAGGGGAGAGGAGAGGACAAGGAAGAGGAAGGAAAGATCGCCCGCGGTCCGTGGCCCGTTTGGTAGGGTACTGCTCCGGCATTCGCCTGGTGTTGATCGGAGAAACCTCGGAAAACTACCGATCAGAGCAGCCGTCCGCTAGAATTCTCCTCCAGACGGCGACTGAATTCGACCTAGCTGACAAGCTAGTGTCGAAAATCCTGCCGCCGTCAGGACTCGAACCTAGGACCTCCCGGTCAGAGGCGCTGCAGTGATATCAGTTGATGCACTGAGCTACTGCTCCCGGTCTCTCGTTCACAGAGTTCATTGAAGTTCACTCTGGGCACGAGGGGAAATGCGGTCATCGGCAGACAATATTCTGTTTTATTTGCAATCACGACAATTCACGCTTTGCCCTTGAAGAGGCCTGGAGGATGTCTCCCTTAATAACTCGTCACTTTCATTTACATTAGTCTACTCGCCAAAAGCAGGCCCGGATGTGTGTATGACATAGTGGCAATCATGAGAAACAGTCGTGGCAGTCGGTGCGCTAGCAATCGCGGACGACAGAGCACACGGCGGCACGCGGCCCGGCCTTCTTCAAAGCTCCCGGGGCGCCGGAAGCGCGTGGCCGGAGCGGGGGCTCCAGACAAGCGACCGCGCGCTGAAGAAGCCAAAATCAAGTGAGGCTCCTTCTACTCGGCGTGAATTCCCGCGTACCTCCTTACCGGGCCTCGCAGGGCTCTTCGCAGCCAATTCGCAAATTTTTAATTGGTTAATGTGGTGGGAGTGACGAACACAGCAAAATAACGCAATGATATTTCATGTGTATGCCTACAGCAGAACATCGAAATCTTCGAATCTGAAGGAGTAACCAAGAAATTGGAATATTTCGATTCGTCAAGGTTTGAGAAACCAAACATGTATTACAACACAAGATAGGAAAGGGATAAAGAATAAAATTCGAGGAATAAGGAAATTCGATAATCAGAGTTCCAGATATCGCAATTCAAAGTACGCTATTCCGAACGATGCTCTTTCGTCGTCATGTTCCTACAAAAACAAAGACCGCCCATGTTCATTCGGTAACAGCAAAAACCCTGCCGACCTTCCTTACTGCCTAATTCTGCAGTGAAAATGCCAAAACACTACGCGGGCTTCCCGTTTCGCAGAGCGCGTAAACTCGTTTTACTACTCGTGTGAATGAACGCACCAACTGCGAGGAGCGATACTCTCGTCCAGCCCAGCAAGGGGGCGGACGCGCTCCCAACATAAAGTTGCAAACAGCCCCCATTAGCTCTGTAACGTGCGCTCTCCGGCTACACGTTCCGGGGACCATTCCCTGTTGGAGTTCGCCCCTTCGTTCACGTTTCAACCGGTCGTATTTTTCATTACGATCGCGCATTTGTGCGGTTCCAATGTGCCCAAGTTACGTAAAAGAATTTTTTGACATTCATTTCCATGCCTGTTAGTAATAGCAGCGCTAAAAAACAGAAATTTACTACTTTTTTGCACTCTGCAACATACGAGTTTGAACTGCAAGATTGGTGATTTAAATGTATTGTCCATTTCAAAAAGTTACTTCAACGTCTGAGGTAAAACATTCAAATATTACTTTATTTCAAATTTATGTATATCTTTGATTGTGTGCCCAACGTAAAAGACAATTAGTTGCATTTTTTTTCTAAATTTCGCTGATACTTATGTTGATCTTCACGTCTACCAGTAGAAACGTCAAGATCAAAATTACTTTACATCTGGCGATGGCATTATGAAGTAGTGTTGCAACCGAATGGCACAGATTTTCTCGCAATTGTTTTTTTTTTAATCTCTTTAGTCTCGACTAGCTTATCGGTATTACCTCACCCTCTTCCCATCTATCGCCACCTAAGAGTTTTTCATATTTTCTCATATTTTCAGCCCCCTAATTATAGTATTTAAATATGACTTAAGGAATATTATAAAACAGTAAGACATGATTCTATATACAAATTTTCATCGACAAATATGGAGGCCTTCTTCAGAAACTGTCCTGTGAGCGTTTCTGAAAACGCTCAATTTTAAGCATTTTTTAAACTAATTTTCACAGAAAGCTTTTGAGTTTTAAAGAAACTTCATTCAAAATTATTTAAAGTATTTGCACTCACAAAAGCAGTAATGTACATAAATCTCCTGTAATATAAATACAAGAAATACAGAAGAGATGGCCGTAAACAAATTTTTTGGGTATCAACGACACATAAAACGTTGATTCTGACACCACAACGTATTAAAGAAAGTAATTTACTACATGTAGGATCAAGAATTATCTACTATTTTCGGAATTGGGGACATAATTGGGAACCTCAGTTGTGGAGAAAGCAAATGCACTGTATTTGTACTCTAGTGCAAACAATAGACACATAGATGCGTCCGTTTTTACGCCTCTGAAGAATGACTCTACAGTTAACATGTGCTCACAAAATAAAGACGTGGGTAAATCTGTATACAATACATACTATCTTACTACGAAAGCGAGTCGCGGTACTGACTAAAAAGAAATCCATGAGATCAGATGAAATTCCCGGAGAAATTCTACGTTTGTGAGGGGAAGTCATGCGAATTCTATTAAGTTACTGTTAATAATGGTAATGTTATGGTAGACCCGGCGGTGGCCATCTGGAATAGGGAATTTCTGCGCGGTCGGTCACAGAGAGTTCGAATTGATGATTCTATCCGAAGAGGTTGGTGTAAGGTCCGGCAACCTTCAGGAAAGCATGTTAGGGTCGCATTCTTATGTATATTAATGATAACGGTACCGAAATTCGCTTGACAATCAGACTTTTCGCCGACGACTGCATCGTGTTTCGAAAAATTAAAGACAGATCCGACATTGGTCAGTTGCAAAACGATATGGACGAATTGTTCAAATGGTCCAAGGAAAACGGAGTGAAATTAACCCAGATAAAAGTAAAATAATGAGTTTTACGGTGGGTCACAGGAAACACTCCAATATACAGTGCGAGTACGTATACAGTACAAATATAGTACAAATATCTATAGTAATGGAGGATTACTCCAATAGCGCTCAACACCCAAGAAGGGGTTAGGAGATGTGCTACGTCGTGAGTGACGCAACAAATGAGAAAAAGAGGAAAAAAAAAGCAAGCGCATATTAGGGAAAGCTAACTATAAAACGAAAACACAGGCTTACACTTCCTTGGTTCATTCCTACATGGAATATAGAGTAGCGACCTGGAATTTTTATAGGGTCGAATTAAAACATTAAACTGAATGCAGAAAAAAGCGGCTAAATTATCGAACAGAAACAATGCGGCAAACAAAGGCCTGCACGACTGTGCGCCCTCTTCAGGCGTACACGAAGCAACCGCATGGAAAGTTATCAGTGAAATACTTGAAATGCCATGCTACTTATGCCAGAGCCACAACTCTCAAATAAAATACAGAAAGCGAAGGACAGATGTAGGAAAATTCAGCTTTATGAATAGGACCATTGTTGACTGGTACAATTTACTTGAAGAGGTGCTAGTGACTCTCTCCAGGAGCACGCCAGTCATGTGTCCGAGAGTTCTCATGAGCGCAAACGCAATGTGCACTGAAGTGCAGTGACGTTTTTCAGTGGAGTCTTTCAAGAAAGGTCAACAAAAGTATGGGCGAAGTGCGGTATACATACTTACCGTTCGTGTATAAAGGTGCATCATTACGCTTCGCTGTTGTCTTCCGTGTCTGGCAATGTTGCTACGACCTGGTTGTTCTCGTACCGCAATTGCGCCCTCGCTGTCGACCCCTAGCTCAGCGTTGGTTTCGTCCCGTCTACATCCCGCGCCGCCCGCTCCTCCTGTCTGCTCGACCCCGCCCCGCGACACACGGCAACGATCAGCAACAATGAAGTCCAGGTGGATAAAGAATGCATTTAATTGAAGCGCCATCTTGTACTGGAGCGCCATCTTGTGGAGAAGTGAATGATCAAGTGAAAGCATTAAAACCTTCATGAAAAATATACTAAGATATGCCAAGTTTTATTGAGATCGGTCAAACGGTGAAGGAGTTTATCGATCGCGGACAAACCAACATCAATTTTTATACATGTAGATTAGTGGGTAGCGAAGGGACATGCAGTGAAGTGAAGTGAACAGATGGATACGGAATAGAGATGGGCACATCTCTGAGAGATTTATCTACTTTTTATACTTGTTTATTTGTGTTTTTACTTTAGTTTTTGTTCACTTATTAGCACTATATATCTATTTATTTTTAATATTTATCTGTATTGTTTCTTTTAAGTTTTATATTTGTACTATTTTTTTCCTTAACTGCCAGCGAGCCTAAGCTCATTTTCCATAATAAATTATTATTATTATTATTATTATTATTATTATTATTATTATTGTGATTATTGTTATTATTAGCATTATTATAAGCATTTTCTGTCGAAAAATCACAGTTTTTCGCTGCAACATTACATAACTTTCTCCTTCTGCTAATGTCGCATGCGAAAGTAAAAACAAACCAATTGACCCGTGATTTTCGTTTATTACTGAATACATGAAAGGATTTCTATTGTTATCAACACCATATTCTTTATCACTAATATTTTAGTCATTGTGCTTCTTCTTTCATCATACGAATCCCTCATTACCTTGTTGACAAAAAAATTATTAAACGCAGGTCATGGAAATCTACATATCCAAGTCGAGATGTATCATACCTGTATGGAAGCGCGAAAGTCTGCCAAGTCTTCTAAAATTTACAGTACTCGTCCTCCTGGCAACTATTCTTCAGTTTCGTGTATCTTTTCTTTGTAGGGTCAACGCTCATCACCTTTATGCTTGTCACGTAACAAGGAAGAATTTGCGTGGTATCACAGTATTCCGCGTGTGTCAGCCCCAACAATAATTCTTCAAGCGCTCGCCACATTTGTGAATCTCCTGCTACTGGTTTGTTAATCTTGCTACAAAGAATGTTGTAACTGGAAACGTCCGAAACAAATCATAAGTTACGTGACACTTCATGTCCTTCACATTCTCAGAGAGGAGAAGAAGTTTAAGTTTTTTATGTTACAAGTGTGATGATTTCAAATCTCATTACGGAACTTTCCCAGCTACTAAGGTTTTTGTGTACTCGCATGATAAACATTTTTGGTAATTATCCATCATATCTCAGCTGTAATTGTTAGTGTTCATTTAAAGTGCTTGTGAATTAGATTTTCGGCTAAACTTCACTTGAGGAATATTATTTTCGAGTGTCCAACACTAGCCTATTAACAATGGAGAGCATTTTCCCTCGTAGCGCTTTTCCATTTCAGTGCCAATGTCCTAGTGGAATCGTTACCTGTTTGTAGCTGACATCGCCGAGATTTTTAAGAAGTAATTAAGATGAGAGTTCAAAGTGTATTTTCTAAGACATAACACTTCTCATGACCCTGTACTTTTCAATCATTCACACGCGATTGCGGCAAAAAAACATTATTACAGAAAAATGTCACGCTATTTAGAAAACTGATGCTTATATTCCTTTTGGTATTGACGGAAAGAGGTAACTTTGGTGCTATCCTGCAAGAGATTCCGCCTTTGAGGGAAATAATTTGCCTTTCAGTCCAAGTTCAAATAAACCAAGTTCCTAAGCCAAATTATTCAGGTCCTCCTAACTTAGCCTCTGCGCTTTTAAAGTTAACTCACCACAAATATATTGGAAATTATTTGTATCACTAACACATTTTTGAGACATGATTCTCCGTCTAATACACTGGATTTCCTTACAATTCACTTCACAGCTAAAGAACATACAGGAATAGCGTGCAGTTTAAGTCGCATCTAAGCACACAGTTCATTACTGATAGCTACCACTTCACTCGCAAAAAATTGAAAAGTTAATTGGTGCCTCCCCTTGAATTCACAGAACAATGAACGAAACAAAGAAATAAAATACGTTTTTGTAAACAGCACTTTTAGAACCATCTAAGATATAGCATGAAAAAAGTTTGTTTCATTTTTACATAAATTAGTGGGTGATGGAACATGCGTAATGTGAAGGCTCTGTGTAACATGCGTAATGTGAACGCAAGGCAAAAAAAAGGTCTTGTTATTCCACCAAATCTTAATATTATTTATAATTATAATTTTTTCTCCTGCGTCTCCTATAAGGCAGGAGGCGTGTTGATCGGTTGTCAGTAAGAAGAATGCCTTTAGGTGTAACCGGGAGGAATGTATCAGAATTGATTGACTGATTAGTGATTCTAGGCACGTTATCTGCTAAAGTCATTAGTCCAGAAAGTGTAGAGCATGTGCTTCCATCAAGAGGTGGTGGTGATCTTCGTCTGCAGGATGGTGAGATCCGGCGCCGACTTACCGTCAGCTAACGGAGTTTCTGCAACCAAGTATCTCCTACCAGGGGGCACGCCTCAGTCGGGACAAGCTCTACGCTCTCGACCAACCTCCGAGCAAGTGTGTTAGAGCAGTGCAAGTTAGTATAATCGTGTGTGTGAGGTAAGGATAGGACATGGAAGAGAAAGGAAACAACGCGCACGGTCCGTGGCCCGTTTGTAAACACTTGTACTCCAACATTCACCTGGTGTTGAACGCAGAATCCACGGAAAACTATCGATCTGAGCAGCCGGTCGCTAGAATTCTTCTCCAGACAGCGACAGAATTCGATCTAGCTATCTATCTAAAGTTGAAAATACTGCCGCCGAGACTCGAACCCTAGGACCTCTCGGTCGGAGACAGTGCAGTGACATCAGGTGGTGCCCTAAGCCACCTCTCCCGGTATTTATCAGGAGATGAAGATGATAAACATGTTTTGTGACAATTATTTTGTGACGTTCCCCAGGAAGTATTTTTCACACACGAGGAACTACATTAAATACATCTGAAACCGTAGAATTTAACTGCAAAGAGGTCCACTACCAAAATCCTTGACAACTATTACGCAATATAAAAAAATAAACATTACGCAGAATCACAGCACTCGTATCACATACGAGTAGAAACATCATCTTCAACATTGTGTATTTGTCAGTCTCCGCCCGCGCTAAACGTTGCCAAGGCCGTTTCGAGATCGAATGTCCGACCTTGGGCGGAGAGGGCCAGTCAGGAGCAATCCGCCCGGCAGGCGGAGGCAGCGGCTGCCGGCCGAGGGGCGGCTGCGTGTGCGCCGCGCTTCCGGCCGCGGCGGAGGCCGCCCGCCCACTGGCCTCAACCCCGCACGCTTTTAGCCCATCCACGCCCACTCGACCACCCGCCCGCACCACACTTCGCGGACGCACAGGGACAAGGTTCTCATGGGCGAGAGGACATTTGATGCGAAGACTTATTGAATGTTTGGATATAACGTGAAAAAGGCAAATGGAACTATTTATTTATTTATGTATTTTATATAAAAAAACAACTGAAATCTGTGTGATATACAACAGGGAGAAATACAATTTGTGCCCAGCTTCTTGAGCTCTGGGTTCTCCGGTCTAATGTAAATTCATTTTAAGTTGAATAATGAATCCAAGTAGCAATGAGTGTTTTTAGCCAGAATTGTTATGAAAATATTCTCTTTGGTGAAATAAAAACTATTTCCAAAGACAAATCAGTTGTGGATTCTGGCTATTATCCTAGTGTCATAAGTGAAGGAATCAACTTACTGGATATTTTAACAATGTCATTGCTATCCTACAAGTCTCATTTGAAAATGTTCAAAATGTTGAAGATGTGACAATTGTGAGTTTGAACTTGTCAACGCCTCGTCAACGCAAAATGTTATATAGAACCTCGTCATTCTAAGCCTGCGACTTGTCTGCGGTCACTGAATTGTGGAGGTTCTTGGATCGGCATATCACAAACGTTTATGTATAAATTTCCTGCTTACTGCAATTTACTTCCTCGATATCCCGAACAATCGTCTTTCACCTGCCCAATGTACTCAAGATCATCAAACGGCAAACTCGCATCATTACCTTCATCACCGGTTCGTTCGCTCCAAAAGGTGCACTCGCCTCATCGATTTATAGTTAGCACAGTCGCCTCATTTCGCACGCCCCGTCCTCTCACCTCATCCCTGATCCACTCGCCTCAATATACCTCTCACCTCAACCTGCTCCACACATCTCGAAACACACGCTACATCATAGTCGCCTCGTCCCGATTCACTATTCCACATAGTTCTCGCATCATCCCGAGACCACTTGACATATTTCGGGCGTTAAGGTTGCGTTGATAGTTTGCATTTTAGTTAAGTTTTCATTCATTGCATGGTGTATATCCTATCGTAGATGTTCTTGCCACAGTCCAGAGAAAATCTCGAACACAGGAGAACATGGCAGAATCTTCGGAATTGCGTATATTAAGTCACGGAGGGAAGAAGATGTTCTGGTTTGGTGATTTGATGTTTTGGTTCCACAAAATTTTAAGCGGTGGTTTTCAATGTTGACAGTGGTGTAAAAGAACATGATAATGTTTCGTGAAAACAGACAAAAGTGAACGAATTATAATCGATGAATGTGATTCTAAGCGGAGCACGGGATACGTAGAAATCAATCCTCATGCTAAGGAGGAAAACAGAACGCGGTAGAGTCGGGCTTTGCCTTTTGTGGAGGTACGTAAACGGCTTAGGAAAAGTTGATCGTGGGGCAGTCGGTGCACGGCCGTTCCTCCTCTCCGCATTCCCCACTGTCTTCCTGCCCCCCCCCCCCGAGAGCACCGCACCCCTCACGCCACCCACATCACCTCCGCGATCCGCCTCACGCTGCCGCCCTCTCCTCGACTGATGTGTTGCTTGTTAGTGATTCCGGGCGCATCAACTACTGAGGTCATGAGTCCCGTAAGTGTAGTGCATTGTTTTCATCAGGTGACGGTGATTTTTTCGCTCGCTGCATGGTGAGATCCGCCGCCGACCTGCCGTCGACAGCGGGGTTTCCCTCAACCAGGTATCTTCAAGCAGCGGGGCACTGCCTCAGCCGAGATAAGCTCTCGATCGGTCTCCTGGCATGTGTGATTGTGTAGAGCTTGTCCATGTAAGTGTGTGTAAGGGGTGAAGATAAGGCAAGGAAGGGTAAGGAAAGATCGCGCGCGGTTCGTAGCCCATTTGTTAGGGTACTGCTCCGGTATTCGCCTGGTGTTGATCGGAGAAATTAAGGAAAACTACCGATCAGAGCAGCCGGCCGCTAGAATTCCCCTCCAGACAGCGATTGAATTCGACGTAGTTGACAAGCTAGTGTCGAAAATCCTGCCGCCGTCGGGACTCGAACCTAGGACCTCCCGGTCAGAGGCGCTGCAGTGACATCAGTTGATGCACTGAGCCACCTCTGCCGGTATCTCTCCTCGAGAGAGAAGCCTGCGAAGGCGCCTGGCAGCGCGCGGCCTCGACTCGGCTCGACGCGCCTCAGCCGCCTCTCGCGACCTCGCGCAGCGTCAGCGGCGGCGGCGGCGGCGGCGGCGGCCTGCGCGCCAAGTACGGCGACGAGACGCAGGCGCCTCCGAGCGCGGCCCTCGGAGTGCCGCCCGCCCCCGCCCCCGCCCCAGCCCCCACCCCTCCCCCCGGGTCAAGAGCTTCCGTGCCAGATGCTCCCGCCCGGCCCCGCCCAGCCCCGCCCCGAGAGGCGCCCGGCCCACGTGGCCCTCGGAAACCTCTTCCGCTTTGGAGCTTGGCGTTTCGTCTTTCGTCAGGGCGGCCGGCGCTTTTCCTTTCTCTGACGGTTCGCGCGGATTCTCACAATTCTCTGGGTTGGCACACGACCTTGTTCTTTTCTGGAATAGCTTTGCCTTCTTCAAGTAGGCATGAGTGAGAGAATGTGCTTGTATATAGAGAGTAAGAGTGAATGAGAGAATGAATGAAAAGAGGAGAGAAATGAATATTTTAAAGAACTTTTTAGAAACACTAAAAGCAAACGCTGATGTGTAACTATAGCTCGCCCAAAGACGCCTCAATAAATAGGAGAAAAGCAATAATTTATTATTAGTTAGTTTATTTACGTAAGCGCCCTCACATCGCTTCAAATATCTAATCGGCTGAATCATTTATTGTAAAGAACTACAACTGAATAAACTCTCGCATCTCCAGGGCCATTTGAGAGGGGAAAATTGAAGAAAGAAAAAAAATCTTCTATCATTTCCGTGCTCTGCATGTTCTCGTGATTCCATTTAACTAAGTATTTAATTTTACAGACGCACTTGGAAATGTTTGAGTACCGTAACATTTATGTAATATAGCATAAGTGTTTCTGACCCCCTCCCCAACAGCACGATAACAGACTCCCACGAAAAGAGTACTGGAACAGCGTTCCAGCATCAGAAGACCTCGGTTAATACTTTTCCGTCGCAGTCTCCACCTTCTCAAATTCCCATTTAATTGTGCGTTAAATGGTTTAGAACTGTTTCGATTGCTTTGCTTAATGTTTATTTACAGTCTCTTATTGTTTTCATTATTCATCAATTGTGATTACTTATTTTCATATATTCCATTCCCAAAATATCTCCTTGACAAAAGTCAATATATTTATTAATTGTCATTCATTAAATATGAGTGCTTTTCTATGTTCCGACATTTCACCTTACCCTCTGATCATAATTACACAGTTTATGATTTTTCTATTACATTTTTACATATATTATTCAATATTCAGTCTTCTCGACATTCAAGTTCTTACATTAACATTCTCAGGCATTTTAATGTATGTAAATATCTTCAAGGGCGTGTAGAAAAATGGGAACTAATTTTAATTTCTTTTCCCTGTGAATAAATATTTCTTGTCATTTTCCTTAACAACATTACAGCAGAGTAATGTGGCCCATCACGAATCAATACACACGATGGGTACATTCAGACTTTTCTCTGTAGATATACATCCCTGTTCTTCTCAAAATATTCTACGTAGTGATCATCCGTTACTTCTTTCACACATGCTCTCTTTCCTTTCGATGGCCCCATTGTCTCTCGAAGATCTATTCGCTTCGATCTCATTACTTCTTTTGAGGAGCTTCATCCATACCGTTTCTATTATCTCTTCCTTTCCGTGTTTCGCGTCTGCTTCTCGCCGCCCCCGGGCGCCGGGTCTCCGCTCTCGTCCGCGGGGGAGGTGGGGGCGGGGGAGGGGGGCGGCCAGCTTGGCTCTTCCGCGGCGCTAATCAGTCAACGAGACAGCGGCACTCGGCGGCGCCGCTGCAAAACATCCGGCCCTGAGAGCGCCCCGGCGCGGCGGGGGTGAAGCACCCCCTCCCTCCCTCCCCCACCTGCGCCCCCGCTCCCCTCGCACCCACGCGGACACTTTTTGCTCACTCCCGCGCACGGATCACCACCTTCGTCCCCCACCCAACCACCCACACGCCTGCCTGCTCCCGCTCTTCTTCACCTCCTTCCCTTTCACACCGCTCCTCTTTCTCTCCACCCTTCCTTCTTCCTTCATCTTCTCCCTGTCTCCCAGACGCCAATCCTCGCGCCCCTCCTGGGCTGGCCTAGCCGCCCGGCCCGTCCCCGCCGCGGCCGTTTCCTTTATATCTTCCCTAGCCTTTTCCCCACCCCCTCCCACGGCCGACTAATGCTTTCTGCTTATTTTCTAAGGTCATTAATTTTTTCGTAGCAATGAATCCTTGTCTGCTATCGGAATAAAGGAACAGAAATGTGAAAATTATGTATTGTGTGTAATGTAAATAATTTATAGCGATGCTCATGAAAAATTATCGCCTTCAACATTCGTACCACGTCGCCCAAACTGTTACAATGTCGGCCGTCATTATTTTAATGTACCAGAAATACCACGTACATTATTACCAAGATATTCAGTGTGTATTTTTCATTATTCACTATTCACCACAAAAAGTACCTCCCCTCCTAAAGGAAGTGGGAGATAAAAGTGACAGAAGCAATTATTTATGTCTTGTCAAAAACAATTTCGGATCCTGTGAGTTGGTAATTTTGCAATTATCGTTTTCAAATTCAATCGTTTTCAGACATTATCTTTACTTTAAAAATTTCTGACGTATGAAAGAATCGTAATGAAACTTTTGTACTGAAGTATAACGCTATTTTCACTTAAAATTCACGTTAAAGAAGGTGAATGAATACCAACCCATGTTGGAAAGTCGGAGGTTACTGATCATTCATATTTCGATTTGATTTTTCACATTATTTCCACGCGTCTCTCCAATAATTACCAGTGCATATTCCCCACCGTCCTTGGCATAACAACAACTGATGTCACATCCGAACCGCCTGATGTGTCACCTGTTCCATAATTCAGTCAGGTTCTTCATTGAAACAGTTTTTCTATCGAGGACCTTCACATTTGCCTTCGTAAATACCTCCTTTCCGCTTCAGAAACCGTCTCGTGAGAACTCCACTTCGTGTAGGTAGATGAGGAAAAACACGAATCTATGTTCCGCGCAACTCTAATTAGTCTTTGGAACACTTCAAATAGTTTTCTTTAGCAAACCGATATCCAGCATTAGGCTATATATTATTGTATTTACGCCTTCATCATATTAATACATGTTGAGGCAAAAAGTTTAACACTATTTCCAAAGGGGAAGAGAAAAATATTCACGGAGCAGGTGTAACTGTTTTGAGACCTCTTTTTACATCGTTGTGAAAGCTAAAACGTTGGTTTGTAATACTTATCATAGAACTTAGAAACATTACAATTACCTCATTATTATTATTGTTATTATTATTATTATTATTATTATTATTATTATTATTATTATTATTATCATCACTTGAGTAAGACATTCGTAATTGTGATTTTAATACGTTTGAAGATGTTACAGAAAGGAAAATATTCAACCTGACGTATTAATTCCTCTTCTCGAGCGTTTTTTATTCATCTTTACTAAATGAAAAATTTGAAATATTTTTATTGAAATTCGAAACTTGAAAATCGTATTTTTGGGCGACATTTGGTTAGAAATTGTCAATTGTTGTCATATCCAAATATATTTTAATATATTATTCATTTCATCCAATTGGGACACCTACAATCTGTCACAAACCACTCATTTAGTCACATGAAAACCATTAACAAATCGATACTAAATAAGCTTGTGATTTTTTTGAATCAATTTCAATAATTTTTAATTTTTTTAAAAATTAGGACACGTTGAAATCACATTATTTGTTAGAAAGACATAATATTCAAAACTCGCCAAAAGAAAATGAAACAACTATCCGTAGGGTCGTTCGCCCCCTCACGTGGCTGGAAGGCGAAGTTAAACGTCCTCTTGGCGATAACCTTGACACGTCGTAGTCTGAAGAGACGGCGCGTCTTGGCACAAACAAATTATTATTATTAATTAAGCTCTTTTAAGGAAAAGCTCCAATTTGCGGAGGGCGGTCGCACGCACGCGCCGCGCCGCTTACGCAAACGGAGCCCCCCTCCCCCATCCACGCCCCTCCCCCCTCCCCCCCCGCGGCTGAGAGCGCTTCGCGTGCGCGCTCGCGGCGCGGACCGGGAGAGGTGGCTCAGGGAATCGTCTCAAGTCACTGCAATGTAGGCATGTAGGGCGATTTAATCGCGATTAGTACAACAATCTATTATTTTAAATGTTCTTGGCTTTCCGGGTGACGCCGCGTCGAAGGCTGTGTTGCTGACGTTTCCACCAACAGGGCTGGTCTGCTGACGAAGATCACGACAAGATAGTCGAAACATCGGTAACACAGTCTTCGACACGGCCTTTCACCCGGATAGCGAAGATCATTTACATGACTCTGATCGCGGAAGCCTATGACTTCAATTAATCGATTATTTTATGCAATTAATCGAAAAATTGAAGTCGAATATTTTTTCACCGATTAATGTACACATCGATTAATTTTTTCGATTTTTAGCTCGATTGCTTTAATTCAAATATTAATTTGCAAGACGAACAAAATGTGAAAGCACATCTCCACTTTTGAACTTTTACAATGTAATTCCTCGTCTCTCTATTCGATATTGTTCATTTAAAGATCAGTTATCGAGATTTATATTAAATGAAAATGGTTTTGTAAAAGATAATTTTATTTATTTAGTCATTTATTAGAAGAAAGTAAAATAATTGAGAATGTGCGATTAAGTAGTTGCATTTTATTTGTGCTAAAACAGCGTGTATTACATTCTTCTATATTTAATTTAAAAACGTTAACGTTATTTTAATTGATGAACACGCTTTTTCTCATTTCATGAAAATAAACTAAATGTGACTTAAACACAAAGTTTCATAAATAAAATTTAACAAGTCAGAAAATTGAGCATTTTTGTAATAGATTTTCTTCAAACAAGTTAAGTTACTAATCGATTCATTAACTTACAAATTAAAAATTAACGATTTATGTGTTTTACGCGTTAACGTGAGCTAGACAGCTGGGTTGAATTCAGCCGCTGTCTGGAGATTTTAGCGGTCGGCGGCTCTGATCGGTAGTTATCCGATCAACACCAGGCGAATGCCGGAGCAGTACCCTAACAAACGGGCTATGGATCGCGCGCAATCTTTTCTTCTCCTTCCTTGTCCTATTCTCACCCGTTACACACACTTACACTTGTAAGCCCTACACTACTACACACAACTTGTTGCTGCAGGAGCGATGCGCAACCGTCGGCTGCTCTCTACCAGTTGAGCATCTGTAATACTGCTCCTGCTTTAGCCTGGTGTTGATCGGAGAAACCTTGAAAAAACTACCGTTCCAGCCGTACTAGCCAGCCGCTATGATTCTCCCCTGACCAGCGGCTGTATTCGACTTAGCTATAAAGCTTATGTCGAAAATCCTGCCATAGTCGTGACTCTACAAACCTACCCTAGGACCTCGCAGTTAGAGGCACTGTAGTGACATCAATTGATGCTCTGAGTACCTAAGCCAGTAGAAGAGTTCGAACTGCGCAATAAAGTGATTAAAGGGAAACACAAATCCCCTACCCAAAAACAATATTACTCTTAATATTCTTGTAACTAAAATGATTAATCTCTACCACACTTTTTCAGCTTTATGCCGTCGATATACCATCCTACCCACATCCCTCCATTGCACTGTTTGCTGATGATACCGCTCGAAGAGAGTCATTCAATACTTAAAGAGACAAATTGGTCTGGAGTTGTAGGGAAAGTTTGGTAATTTTAGGACTGTCAGTTGGCATCACTGGGATGAGCCCTGGCCATCTGAAGGATCATTATTGTGTTCGTAACCTCAAAATTAAGTTGAAACGATGGCGTGTCCACTTAAAAATTCCACAGTAGTTGAACAGCGTTCTGTGATTCTTTCTTTACTTGCAGAAGATGAAAAACCAGCTAATGTGTACTCTAGAATGACTAACGTGTATGATAAAAGTTGAATGACTTAAGTGTATGATGAACGGCGGGAATTTTTACAAATGGTTAGAACAGTTCAAAAGTTGTCGAGACTCGTAGTGACTGACGAACATGGTTCTGTCCGCATCAGCAGGAAAAGTCCTGTTCACGGTGGTTTGGGACGCCGTATGGTACGTGGTATGCTTTTGGACAAGGTGAAGCCAGCCGTGAGAGAGAGGAGTCGTGGATCTCAGAGGAGAAGTGCGATTCTCCAGCAATGCAACGCACGTTCTCACACTGCTCAAAAAACCCGTGAAACCATCGACAAAATTGGTTGGGAGGTACTGGCTCATATTCCTCACAGTCCCGATTTAGCACCGTCTGATTACGTGGGAAGTAGTTCCAGGATAACGAAGATGTCAACAAGTTCATGGGAAATTGGTTCAAACACCAAGATAAAGAGTTCTTTGCAGCCGTTTTAAAAAAGCTGAGAATCGGCTGGGACAAGTGCATAAATGTTGGTGGAGATTACATCGAAAAGTTGGAAAAGTCCTGGTTTTGCAAAAATTAACGTTTATTTCTACAGATCAATTTGTCTCTTTGATTACTAAATGACTCTCGTATATTCTTCAAACCATAATATAACGCCGCACACGAAGCCTTTCAACATCACTTCCCTCAGTTCTCCTACTGGGACACGAAATGGCGCATCCAAATAACTCCAGCAAAAAGCCAAACCAAAATCTTCAAGTTTCGCAGACGTGTTCAGAAAAAACCGTTACGCCATTTTTTGCTGAATCAAATGTGGAAGTAGAGACACATATTGAAATCTAATAATACGTCATATGTGTACTACTGTAGTTGTTTGTCTAAATTACATGAATTTGACGTGGATATAACGAACAAAATGAGGCCAATGTGCTATATAAACTGGGCAATAATGATGAGTGCACTAAACAAGCGGTAAATCACAAGAGAAAGGAAATAAATTGATGGAAATTTTGCCTTTCACTTTCTAAATTAGTTTCTGTTACTTTCCTGATAGAGGCAGTTACGAAGGAACTCGTGGACTGGAGATGGTTCAATGGTCTCTGGAAAGGTCCCTGAAAATTGAAGTAATTTAAAAGGACCTTGAAGAGTAGCACAAGGAAAATTTCGGAGTTTTTTGTTGATATTATACCGTGAGACCAGTCCACGACCTCAGTTTCAACGTGGGGTAAAACTGAAAAGAGTACATGAACCTGTAGTATTCAATAGAGTAGTTATTTATGTACGAAGGGCGTTATGAGGGTTCTAATGATCGAGTGGTGAGAAAAAGCCGAAGGCTTTTTGTTGCCCGAGATCATTTGAACCAGTTAACGCAGTGGTACACACAAGATTTTATTTCTTGCCCAACTTTAATGATTCATATTTACTTATTTACTAATTAACTAGATATTAACTTGACTCAGTTTGTCTTTTTACATTTCCCTCCCATAATTCTCTCCATAAGAAAACGTATAGCATCATGTTTTCATAATTCCCTCACAACCACGATCCTCCCGATCCAGGTAAGTTATGCAGTGTATATCGAGTTCCTTATCGAAGGCAGTAACAAGCAATAACATCAATGAAAAATAAATATATTTGAGGAATCTTCCTCTTATAGAGAGG
Organism: Teleogryllus occipitalis; assembly: GCA_011170035.1. Classification (NCBI taxonomy): domain Eukaryota; kingdom Metazoa; phylum Arthropoda; class Insecta; order Orthoptera; family Gryllidae; genus Teleogryllus; species Teleogryllus occipitalis. Next base: position 95,447 of record BLKR01001551.1, read on the forward strand.
TGACGTTTTAAGCGAAGTGACGTATAGAGTTTACAAAATGCTCATACGAAACTAACTCAAAGAAAAGTAATGAATGAATGCCTTATTTTACGTGGCGAGACTTAGGCCATGAGGCTTGCTCTTCCGTCTGACCAAGCAAATTTCGTTACTCTCCTTTCACCTACTAGGGGAGAAAGAAGGTATTACTTGGTCGATGAAACAGGCAATTTGAATTAAGCCCAGAGGCTTTATTTAGGCTTGAGGATCTTTTACATGCAGTAAATCTACTAACATGGGACAGCCGGCTTTACTTCCCCTCCGAAGGAAGGCGTACGTAGGATTTTTTCGCCCTTAAAAGTCCACGGCTTCGATCGGTTTTGAACCCGCAAACTTGGATATAATAGCCCAAAATGTAGCAAATTCAAAATATATTTGTAGACAGAATGTAGCAAGACAAGGAAATAAAGCTCCAGTAGTTTTGCAGAAAGGAGGTGGAGCGATGTCTGCGGCAGTGGCAGTGGCATCGGTTGGGTCGGTAGTGATGGCGGTATGGTTGGGGGTGGTGGTGATGGCGGTGTTGGGGATGGAGGTGGGGATGATGGTGATGGTAGTGGTGACGGTGATAGTAGAGATGGTGGTGGTGGTGGTGATGTGATGGTGGTGGTGGTGGTTGTGGTGGTGGTGATAGTGGTAGGATGGTGGTGATGGGATGGTGGTGGTGGTGGTGATGGTGGGAGTGGATGGTGGTGGTGGTGGTGGTGGCGGTGGAGGCGTTGTTGGCGGTGACTGTGGCGGCGGTGGCGTTGGCTGCGGTGGTGGAAGTGGTGGCGGTGTTAGTGGTGGAAAACAAGGCAGGGGTGGAGATGACGGCGGCGGCATAGTGTTGGAAGTGGCGGTGGCGGAGGTGATGGTTGTGGTGATGGAAATTGCGGAAGCGGCGGTGGCGATGTTAGCTTTGGCGGTGGCGGTGGCGTTAGCGGTAGCAATGGTAGCGGCGCGGTGGTCGTTGCAGAGGCGATGGTGGCGTTGGCGGTGGCACCGCGGGGCGGCCAACGACCCAGGTTCGCGGCCGGGCGGAGCGCCACCGCCAGCGCCGCCGCCTCCGGGAATAGTCACGCGCGGTCAAGGTGGGGCGCGCCCGGATTAGCTGCAGCGCACGCGCGCCTCCCCTTCCCCCTCCTCCCACCCCTCCTCCGCGCCTCGTGCCGCCACCCGCTCCTCCTCCTCCTCCGCCGCCGCTGCTGCTGCCGCTGCCCACAGGAGCCTACGGAACAATCCGCCCAAGAATGAGACAAAATGACAGTTCGCTAAACAAGTCAACAACACATGTAATTCAGAGAAGTATCCCTCCGCCGCGACGGCTGTTCAGCCACGCCTCTTCGTAAAGTGTTTGGTTGTGGATACCGTGACGACATGACTATGCAGAAGTCTTAGAGTTTCGCTGAGGTATATGCACGTACGCGAGTCCGAGAAATATTGAAATTTAATCACGTGTGTGGAAAAATCTCTTAACAAGCTCTCATATTCAGTAAAAAAAAACTGTCACGAATGTAAGTTCAGCTCGCCACCTTACAGCACAGGCACCGGAAACACGCATCTCACATTCAAAACTCGGTTTCAAAATAAACATAATTCTTATCACACAAAAAGTAAATTTCATGTAATATTTATAAAAAAAATACGGAAGAACACGTAGCACACTGCATTTACTAATTTCAATAATTTATCGCTGCGCACTATATTTTCGTCGCACGAGGACATCACAAAGAGAAGCTTCGAAGCCATTTACAAGTTAGTCAACTGCAAAACGAACGAATGGAGGAAGGAGAGGCTGAAGGATACAACGACCAGAGGACCGTCAGTTATGCTGCCAGCACTAGCTGTCAAAATGGTCCTTTCTTATAAAAATCGCTCTACACACACCACGCGCTCCCACTGTTCTCGGCGTCTGCGGACACAACACCGAGGCAAATCCCGTCTGCTCCTGCATTTCTCCTGCATGTGCATTCGTTGTAGCTGTGCCGTTTACGTCTGTGGCTTACGCATCGAGGACGGTTGTGTTGAACTTCCCAAGATAAACGTTCCTTTAAACACGAGATCCGCAAACCCTTATTGGTCAAACTGTCAGTTATTCCGAACGCCCCTCAAAAGCTTGGTGTTTGATGATTAATTACGGAATATGTCTTGCGCGGACTTAAGATTTTGTATCACTTTTTTCATCACATATTTCGTGTTTGTAGAACCTTCTTCGCGTTACTTGAGCTTTTTTTCTTTTAACTTCGTTTTCCATATCTTCTTTTTCTTCGCTTTCTTCTTTAAACTGAAAGTTGCTTGCTCTCTCTGAAACCATTTACTCGTTATTTTCTCTTCATTCTCTTTCTTCCCCCGAAGTTGTTTTGACGTTATTAGACATCATTACTAATTTTTCTTCCCAAGTCATTAAATTAACAGTATTGATTATCACTATGCTAGTTCTCACCTCTTCCGGCTTGATACGCTCACTTCGGGATTTAAGTATAATCTCTGGTCTCCAGGTTTACTCTTATTACCTACCAGTAATTTCACTTTTTCAAATATAACGTTTTCCACGGCAGCCCAAAGTTTATGGTAAGAAACAAAGCGACTTATCGCACCTACAAATCAATATCAAAGAGGACACCTCAAGCGATAAAGCTTTAATACTATCACAATTTTGCCACCACATACACTCCTCATCTTACTTACCTTCAAATACCACAACCAATCCCTGAAAGTTTCAATTCACGACCACAGCCAATTTTATCAGCCACAGATCCAAATTCATATCACCAGCTGAAATAAACTATTTCATCTCAAAATTCGAAATTATGAAATCCCCAGACCATGACCTAATCTCCATAATCATCATTATCATCTTAAAAATGTAACACGAAGGTTCATTACCTAACCTGAGTCTACAATTCCGCCCTCCGCTTAGGTCACTTTCCCTCAACCTGGAAACACGCAATCATAGTTTCTGTACTTAAACCCAATAAACCTTTCTCTTGCCCTGATGCTATCGCCCCATATCTCCTCTGCCAACTACAAGCTGCTGGAAAAATTAATTCACATCCGACTGCTGACGTTCCTCACAACGATCCATACAATTCCCTCCTTTCGATTTGGATTCGTTCAAAAACTCTCAACATCACCCCCCCCCGCTTCGATAAACAGAACATCTTCCTTTCACAAACGTCAAGACACTGTAGCAGTATTTCTTGATTTAACTCGTGCGTTTAACTATATTTGGCACCCAGGACCCCTTTATAGATTACACCAATTATGTATTCCAAAACATTTATTCTCCACATTATACAGCTTTCTAACCAACACAACTTGTTCAGTGAACATAAACAACTCGCCCTCCTCATCCTTACCCACCAGAGTAGGAGTTCCACAAGGCAGTGTTTTCTGTTCAGTGTATGAGTATATCTGTAAGACATACATCTTCCTCTGTATTCTGAAATATCCCTATTCGCTGACGACCCAGTTCTTTCACATCCACCTACGAGGTCGATACTGCAATTGTCAATTTACAATACGATCTCTCAGTCCTCGAAGCTTGATACACAAAAATGGCGAATATATATAAACTCAGTTAAAAGCTCTGCAACAATTTCACAATACCAAGACCCCGAACTACCTTTTTTCTCACGCTCTGAAACTCTCCCATTCCCTAGCAGTCGCCTACATAGCCAAGAAAACGATAATTCTTTAAAAAAATGTTAACATAAAATTCTCAGAAAATACTGATGATATTATATCTCTTTCCCCTTAACAAAAATGAACCAGAAACTTAAGGAAATAATTTCATTGCAGTTACTATTGATGTTTTCAAAACCTACTTTCGTTCAAAGCAAACACGTTTCTATGTCATATACTAACATACTAATAATAGAAAAGGAGAGACTTCCATTCATCTTGAAGTGGAATGGTTTTGGAAACTTTCATATAAATATGAGTGAACTTAGTTGAATTTTGTGTTAATGAAAACAAAAAGTTACTATCGCCAAAACAAATCTAATTTCGCGAATTTTTAAAATTTGCATATTTCAAATTTTAAGTAATGCTGATTGTAAGCGAGATATACCTGTATCCTCAAAGCCTGAATGTAGCAATTTTGTCTTTTGTTCATGTGTCCGTTCAATAAATAAATGTACTAGTGTTTAAAATATCGCACCAGTCAAGTTCGTAACCAAAAGACAACCGATTACCCTACTATTTATATTTCCGTGAATCAAGAGACGGTTAAAGAAAAATATAAAAGGCAAGAAGAGCATAACCCTTTGAGAATTACTCAATTTTATCTTCATAAATCTTTTGTTTGTTACAATAAGTTCAATTTCTTTTATTTTGCAAAGGGTAAGCAATTATATCAAGATTATCGTAAGAATATATTAGTTCAAATATTTATCACTATCGTTTTAAAACAATTGTAGATACTTGGTCAGTTGTCGACGCAGTGTTTCAATTTATCTTAATCCCTCATGTTACATTAACATTTATTATACATAATATCAAGCAAGAACAGCTATATATTTTTATTTTTTTTAGTAATTTTTAGTAAATATAAATAATTGCGTATAAATGTATATTATTTTTAATATTAAACAAATCGATAATTTTAAAATATTTATGTCTACTCTTTTAATCTCACCGTGGTCACATCTGAGAACGTTTCGACAAAGAAATTGAAACTGAATTATTTGACATCCTTTCAAGACAATTGGTTATTAAACGAAAACAATTTCAAAACGAAAATAGATTGTTCATCTGCACTATACAAAACATTAACTTTTTTGCTGTTATTTGACAAAATAAATCAAATCAGATATTTATGATTTTTCTTGTAGCATATTTTGGCCGTTCCACTCGTTTTTTGTCCTTTTTCTCATCCTTTAAGTTCAAACGCTTGTCTCTCTTTATTTTTCCACAGCTTATAATTCCTTCTCGTTATCGGCGCTCGCCACCGGCCCTTCGGCTGCTCGGTTTTTGCCGCGTCGCGCCTCCGTGCCCCGGCGTCAGCAGCACCAGCTGGTGCAGGCGAGGCGCGCGCTCCGCTCCGCTCACCTATTTTCGTTCGCTCTTCTGTCGCTCGCGCCGCTATTAATCACTATCATTTATATCTTCACAGAAGTTTCTTCCAAATTTCCGGGGCTAATTATAATCATGTCCGTCTACTTTTACCTCTTTTCCTCTCTTGCGTATGGAATACGCGCATACGTTCCACGTTTCCGTTCCCTTTGTGGTGACGATATGAAGATCCGACAGGACCAATAGCTGTTGTCACGTTATTTACCCTGGGATGGGTCAGAAAAAGAGAAAGAAACAAAACGAAGATATAATGAAGAGAAAGAGAAAGCGAGGGAGAAACATACTTAAAGAAAGAGGATGGAAAGAAAATGGTTTTAAAGATAAAGTGGGCAAGGAAAAAAAGATGAGAGTGAAAGACGAAGAGAGAGAAAACTGTTCAGAGATAGTGTGCAGAGAAAGAATGTGGGATAGAAAGAGAGAGAGAGAGAGAACATGAAAGAAGAAGAAAACCTGAGAGAGGGGAAGATAATTAGGAAGAGATAGAGCTTGAAAGAGGGAAGGACCATGAAAGAAAAAAAAGTGCACGAGAGAAAGAAACCATGAGAAAGGGAAAGAGGCTGAATAGGGCAGAGAATGAGAGGGGAAGAGAGAGGGAGAAAGGAGAGAGGGAAAGAAAATGGGATAGAGAAGATGGAAACTGAGTAAAGATATTGGAAACGAATATGTGAAAGTGAGTAAGAGAAAAAGAGCGTGGGAGAAGAACACGGTAAGAACGGGTTAGGAAAGGAGAAAGTGACACATTGAGAGAGGAAAAGAGAGAGTAAGAAGAAAGAGTGGGAGAGGTAAGAGTGGGAGTGGAAAGAGAGTAAGAAAACAAAGAAAGAGAAAGAGAGAAAGGAAAAAGAGTAAGATAGAGAAAGAGAGGGGGGCAGAAGATGGCCGGATAAACTCTTGCCGGAGCCCTGGAGCGGTCTGAAGGGGGCTTTGTAATATAATTACGCGATCCAATTAGTGATATCTGAGAAGACAGTTCCTGAACGATAGCACATAGGGAAGAAAGTTTCTATCGGTACTACTGCTAGCACCATGAGTTACGACTGCGAGAATATCGAGCCTCTTTTTCGAGCGCGTTCTCGATGCAAGGGACTCCCATTGGCCACAGTCCCGCTTTCGAAGACGAGAGAGAATAAGGGACATTTCATCACCTTTTCCATCACCTTTCCATTCCTTTCTTTGCGATTGTGTCTCTTTTTTGGGGGGAAGGGGATATTCTGGCCTTTTTATAGAATTTGCTGTAGCAATTTCACTAAGATGTATAGGCAAGGAAATATAGTGGAGACGAATGTAAGACAGAAAGTAGAGAGGAGAGAAACAGCTTGTCACAAGGAGTGAGAAAAGGAAAAGGTAAGGCGAAAGGGAAAGAGAGGAAAGAAGAACAAACATAAGTAAACAAGTCAGTGTATAATAATAGTAATTTGTTACCTAACACACAATGAAAACATAGATTACAGAAAAGTGCCCAAGACGCATCTCGCACTTTCCGCACTCTCTAACCTACCCGCCTACTTCCTCCTTGTCTTCCTTCTCTTCCTTCTTCTCCTCCTTCTCCTCCTCCTCCTTTTCCTCCTCCCCCTCCTTCTTTCTCTTCCTCCTCCTTTTTTCTCTTCTTCCTCCTTTCCCTACTTCCTCCTCCTTCTTTCTCCTCTTCCTCCTTCTTTCTACTCCTCCTCCGTCTTTCTCTTCTTCCTCCTTTCCCTTCTTTCTCCTCCTCCTTTCTCCTCCTCCTCCTTCTTTCTACTCCTCCTCCGTCTTTCTCTTCTTCCTCCTTTCCCTTCTTTCTCCTCCTCCTCCTTCTTTCTCCTCCTCCTCCTCCTTCTTTCTCCTCCTCCTTTCTCCTCCTCCTCCTTCTTTCTCCTCCTCATTTTATTTCTACTCCTTCTCCCCCTCCCTCCTTTTCCTACTTCTCCTACTCCTATCTCTCCCCCTCTTCCTCATTCTTCGCTCCCTTCTCCTCCTCCTCCTCGTGCGCCTCGGCGTCCGCAAATGCCGTGCGCGCGCTTCGAGCCGCGAGAGCGGGGCCGCCTGCCACCCGGCGCGGCGCGGCGTGGCGCCACGCCCGTGCGTGGGGCGTGCGTGGGGCATGCATGCGGCGTCCGTGACGGGTGCGTGAACCGGCGGCCGCCGAGGAGCACGCTCAACCGCCACGCCCCGCCCCGCCCTCCGCCCTGCGGTTTGGGGCAAGGGCTCCGCGCCGAGGAATCAAGGGTGAAATTCGCTTCACAAAGCGAGGGCCCTCCCAACCGCCACGGGGCAGCCGCTGAACAACCGCAAATTAGGACATGCGTTCTCAAACACTCGGTTCGTGGTTGCTCCAGTCATCTTGCAAATGGTCTCCAACGCTGATAGCACGGAGTTTCCTCAGATTTCAACAATAATTTTTAACATTAATTTTATGTCCATTTAAATGGGAGAAAAAATTCGAGGAAATGCGATTAAATGTTAGATTTCTTTGACGGTAATAATAAATAATTTACGCCAACTTAACAAAATGAAAAAATACATAGCAATAAAAATATTTTTACAGAGGTTGTTACACTAAAGTGAAATTATTTTATTTGTATTTCAACGAATACTGTAAAACCTATTTAAAACAAGACATACATTCATTAATACAATTATGTAAATAAATCGTGTTTCAAAACTCTTATCTTCCCGGGTTTTTGATTTGAATTCTTTGAATCCTATAGTTTCAAATTTATTACTCTTGTCATTGTTCTACATTTTTCAATGTTTTGTATTTTTGCTAACTTAAGAATGCACTGCCTGAGCATTTATTTATCACGGTTATGTATAAGACAAATAGCCTACATGGCGTTGTCAACGTTTTGCAAAAAATGTTGCACACGAGCACCAACCACTGAAATTTCTTCACATATATAAAAGAAACAGAGGAAGTATAATCAAATTTACAATTTCTATTGAAGATTTATTTTAATCAGTTAATATCAGACTTAAGTGCTCCGCCTTGTACCGGCATTCATTTTCAACAATCTCTTAGATAGGAACTATATCTTGCGTTCGCCCAATCTATATTCTTGTGCATCCCCGCCCCATTCGGCCTTGCTCCGTTTTTCAAACCTTCATTACCATACAAATATATGTGTGAAGAAAAGCTCGTAAAGGTTTCCATTCTCAAATAGAAACAGTTAACATTATGCAATTGAAGGTAAAACAAACAACCACTCATTAAGGGTAATAGTGTGTGATTCCAATAGTTGTTTCAATATCATTTGCAGAAATATTTTTCATTAATTAATTATTCTATTGCGCGTCATACTTCTACTAGAAGCCTCAGTACAATACGTAGACAGTAGCTGTTGTTTGTTCTCGGTTCATTTTGTTTATATTTCGAGTTTAACAATGGGTTAGCTACCGTAGTTAGGCTGCTTAAACTCCAAAGGAATTTTGTATTTGTTTGTAAAAAAACAACATATTTTGCTGTAACATTTCGTATCGTAATTACGCCATGCTTGATTATTGTCCTCTCAAAAGACTTTGTGCCAAATTTGGAAGCAATCACTTCAGTATTACTAATTTTATTGTGATACATACCATTGAAAACAACTTCAATTTTATATAAGAGGTTAATGATGTTACACAATGTAAAATAATGCACCATAACTTTTACAGTTACTAATTATATTTCTGACCTTTGGAGGTAATGGGCACTATGAACAATTAACATTCCATGGGATATTACACTCTTATTCTTACTTCATTACATTCCTGGAGGGATTGAGGATTATTTCCAAAAGACATTGATAACAAAATTGAGATGTCAAAACAATATCACGTCCGCCACTGCTCTCCAAAATCAAGTAAATATAGCGTGGTGCTTTTACCTTCAAGTACTACTAATTTAAGAGTGGCGGGAATTACTATAATGTTCAAGTGTGAGGAACCATAACACGGAAATTATCATTCTTTCTCGATAATAGCCTTAAAATATTTCTAAGATACAGTATCTAATATTGTAACTTTTTATGTTATTCAAAATTAAGATTCGAATTAGAATTATTCCAGACTCGAGATACTTAAGGGTTTCGGGAACCACTAAAAATTCAGATTTGAGAAAATTTAATATTTGCCGGACCTATTTATTAAATACTGTACTAATTATATTTCCCCAGCTTTCTTGTATACCATTTTCTCCACATTTTCCTACAAGATAATATATTACAGAAAAGACGTATAGTTCTTTGAGGATGTCCTAGACTCCAGCTCTTTATCATATGGACTCTGAGAAGGCAACTCATAAACATTTGCCGATATACGATCTGTTCGAAGTAAATCCCTGATCTCATTTTTCTGTACGATAAATTTCTGAATTTTAAGGCGAGAAAATCGTATTTCAGGACCAGCAAGATAGCAATCGCCTCGCTGAGAGAAATTCGTGCATTCGGATGTAGTTTTGCACTTCATTTTGAAATCGGAGATGCAACACGTTTTTACTCGACGTATTAATTTGTATGAAATTGAATTGGATTTTTGAATTTGTGTTTTAATTTCTCCAATTTTTAGATCCATTTTTCAGTACTATTTTCCATTTCACTTCGTCTTTACGTATCCTCTATCTTATCCCTTTTGCCTTCAGTTTTCGTACGTGTGTGGTCGAATACTTGTTTCTCTGCAATATGAGTTTGCCATCTCTCCATCTTTCAGAAATTGAAGTACAAAAATAGCATATTCACACATTTCCTTATGCAAGAAGATACGTGGAATATGGTACTCTTTACTTCAAGAACGGAAACCGAACTTTTAATGTGAAATTACTACGGTAATAAATTACAAAAAGTCCAAAACTAAAGAACTATTGAAGTGAAATCATACTAAAAGAAGATTGACTTGTAATTTGACTTGATTGACTTGTAACAACGTGATACATTTACATTTGGTATCTAGCTGCATTTAAAATTCCCTCTAAAGTAGTGCATGAAGCTCATTGGGTGAACCCGGATAGGCTGCGCAATAGCTCACCCATGTCTTTTCATTATACTGTCAGCCAAACAATAGTTCTTTAAATACAATATCTAGTACACACAGAAAGATTTTTAAATATGTTTGGATTTCTCTGTTCTTTGTTTTCACTCTCCCTCCGTGCAAACAAGACAATCGAATCTCTTAAGACGTTAATTTACACAGTACACAGTGTAGTTAGTATTTTTCTTTATCATCAGTAAAACCAAGATATTCGAAAAGTTCTTAAACAAATGACAAACATAATAAAACAAAATAAAAAATTATAAATGTTTTTAAAATGCTTGGCTTTTATTATTTAGAAATTATTTTCTTCAGCTTCTTTTGCGAACAATTTCTGATTGATTGATATTTCCAGCCATGACAGTTTCTAAGGGCATTAGTCCCATAAATGCAGGGCACAATTTTGCTGCAGTGCACTGCAATGACATCAATGTATTCTCTGAGGCACCGAAGCCGGTCATGTTCAGAGACCTACCCACATAATTATATCATTTATCTATCCATCAACATATCTATACATCCACGTACCCATCTTCCATATCCACACATCTTATCATACATTATCTATCACATCTACCCACGTCCATCTCTACCCACTTACTACAGTCCTAGCTTTTAATCGACGGCCATCATGGGCGTCCTCGCTCTTGGTGTGACTACGCGAGAATGTAGAAGCAACGCCCTGGCCTTGGTTTCGCAACAGATGTTGGCGAGAGTCTATTTTGCAAATCTGGCAACACATACTCCACTTTCCGAGTTCGCTTCAAGGTCTAGACCTCTCTTTTCGTTAAAACTCCTCGACACCGTACATAAACGTCATTGCAGGCCGACAGAGGAAGGCTGCCGCCTCGACAAACGTTACTCTGCAAAATGTATAGGAGGCCCCGAAGACTAGCATCAAAAGAATATCGTCTACTTTTTGCTGCGTGTCCTGGGTAATAATTTACAAAACTTTTCAGTCGTTATGCGTATAATGTAGCGCTGAATCTTAAATCAGCTATGTTTACTTTAGAAGACGTGAACTGATTATTAATGCACCACAATGTAATTAATGTCATTCACACTAGGTGTCTGAGGGGGCAAAGGAGTACTCACGAAATTTGTTATTAAATATGTTCGTCACTATCTTTAAAAGTGAGTTTATCATTTGAGATGGAATTAAATTTTTAAAAAATAAACAGAATTTAAATGCACTAACAGATCAAGTTCGTCTATGAAGTTCATGAGTCACACGATTCAACAACATTTTGAGTAGGTCGATATAATCTATAGACATGTATTTGCAGTAGATGTAACATAATGTAAATGCAGTAGATGTATATTATATTTGCTGGAATTCATATTTCTTAAAGTTCGCTGAACAATACTAGCGATGCAGACGACAAAAGCACCAAGACTGCTCCACCCTAAGACCCGAGTTAAAACTCGTCAGACGTTTTCTTTGGCGTTTTGTTTTCTCTTCGCAGATGTTAGGTTGGCATTTGAGACAACATATTGCCACGGAAACCAGCGCTACAACACGTCACTATGTATATCTTTCAAGCACATGTCGAAATTCTTGCAAAATGAATATTCACTTTCTATTTAGCACGCATTATTCACACTGGGAGATTTTCAAAGACTGGAGCCCTGAGGCTCAGGCATTCATTTTAACTAAAATACGCAAACATTTCTTTTTACTAAAACTAAGACCTGCAGAAAAGGGATTTGTTGTGCCTAAAACTGTCGAAAAAGCATGAAAACATCGAAAAATCATCATTTAAAGTAAAACCATTGTAAAACTTTCACAAAAATTAAAATTATTGAGATTTTTATTTGAACTCGAAAATCTACATCAGCATTTACTTGGAAGAAGTTGATTGTTTTTTTGTAATCTTAATTACGCATGAACATCATCTTTTCTTTTTGCACACTCCGCCTATCAGAGATTATCCTTCAGCTCCACTACTATAAATTATTCACAGTGTGAGTGACAATAAATTTTGGTGCGATGATAACAAAGTTGCTGAACTTGCGATGCTGTCTCCTCGGAATGATCGTGGACACTTTTGAATTCAGGAGTATCATAACTGAAACAGCTATTATTGTTGTTTCGTTCTTCGAACTTATGTATTTGCCAGCACTGAAAAGAACCGACGTCATGCAGAAACAGCTCTGCCCTCGGAAGGGATCGAAAAAAGGTAGGATGGAATCCCTCGTGAGCGAACAAATTTCATCGTCACCAATGAAAGTAATCTACAAAGCTTAACCTGGTATCATCTCGCAATTAAAATGTTTAAAACGTCTAGCCCGGAAGGCGAAGTTCAACTCTTCTCGCCTATCAGAGATTATTCGTGCCTATCCAAGCAGAGAATGAAAATAAGCGACAGTGCGTGCATTGTCCAGTCTTACAGCTTTGGATAATAAGCTGTAAATGAAAAGAATGCAGTATATCATTTGTGGAAAAACATTACTGTCATTCCAGCATGTTTGCAATCCCTTTTTCCTTTTCCCACTGATCTATGACGTCTTTCCAAACTAAAAATATGACACAATACTATAATATCTCACCTACTATAATGAGCATGTACATCAAAGCGTTTAAAATTGCGTCTCCAGAAAAGAAAAAAAAACTTCTTTCTACTTTTCTCTTCTTTCAGTAATGAGTTTCAGATCAAATGAGGAAAATTGTGGATATCATTATCCACAATTTTCCTCATTTCATCTGAAACTCATTACTGAAACCAACCGCCAGTAGCCCTTTACTAGGAGTTGCGTCGTGCAAGTGACGGCTTGCAGGGGGCACTCGGCGGCGCGGTGGGCGGCTTGTCAGCGGGCGGTGGGCGAGGGGCGCGGCGGAGCGGGGCGGGGCGCGATGGGGCGGGGCGGGACAGGGCGGGGTGGGCGACGGGCGCGCCTGCTGTGGCCGGAAACGGCGCCCACGGGCGGCGGCGGCGGCGCCGAAGCAGCGCGCGGAGAAAGCGCCCGAGGCTGAGTCAGCGCCCACCGTCGCGGCGCTGGCGGGCTGCAGCCGAACGCGAGCGCTCCCACTGCACCGGCTGAGATGGCTCAAGGCACAACTGACAGGGAGTGGCTGATTGATTGATTAGTGATTCCGGGCGATTCAGCTACTGAGGTCTTTCGTCCCTACGTGTAGAGCATATTTCTATCGCGAGTGGTGGCGGTGATCTTCCCCCCGCTGGACGGCGAGGTCCGACGCCGGCCTACACGTCAGTTTGCGATGTTTTCCCCAACCAGGTATCTCCCATCAGCGGGGCACCGCCCCAACCGGGACAACCGCTAAGCTCCCAATATGTGTGGTAGTGTAGTGCATTTAAGTGTGTGTGTGTGTGTGTGTGTGTAAGAAACTCTGTGTGTGTGTGTGTGTGTGTGTGTGTGTGTGTGTTCTAGGAGGATAGGGCATAGAAGAGGAAGGAAAGATAGCGCGCGGTTCTTGAACAGTTTGTGGGTATTGTTCCGGCATGCGCCTGGTGGTGGGCGAAGAAACCACAGAAAACTCCTGATCAGAGCAGCCAGCCGCTAAAAACGACCTAGTTATCTAGCTAGAATCGAAAATCCTTCCACCGTCGGGAGAGGAACCCTAGAACCTTTCCCTCAGAGGCACTGCAGCGTTGTCAATTCATGTCCTGAGCCACCTAACCCGGTCCACTGACCGGGAGGTCCTAGAGTTCAAGTCCCGAAGGAGGCGGATAGTGAATAAGTATACGCCTCCGTAAGTAAGTATTGCACGTAAGTATTGCAGAAGACAGTGATAGGCGGATGAATGACATTGCGCGAATTTCTGTAAATGTTCATGTTTCCAAAATGACGTGTCACTTCATTACGTGGGGAGACATGTACCTTATAAATTGCAACAGCGGCTAAGAGTTGATAGAAGGTATCTTCCCTTTTTCTCTCATGTAGGAATATTCTTCTTTTATGTAGTCAATTACTTCCTCCTACACGTTTTACAGTGAGAATCCAAGTTTTGTTGCTTCTTGATACCGAAAAATCGATTGACTGAAAACAGATGTACCTACGGGGTTGATGGCACAGATACGTGTTGCCCAGGCGAGTAAAACGGTATGGGTTAAACTACCAGTATCCCGAACTGGGGCGTGTGTTTTACTCGTATTGTGTTGTCCGTCGGGGTAATTATAAGTGTCTGGGTTCACAAGCCCAAGGACTTCATGCTTCCCCATATACTCACCGTGTGTGCCCGTAAACTTACCACGTGCACAATTTTGTTGAACTGGACTGAAGGGAGAAAACCTATTTGCGCTACTTATGAATAGAAACTTAACAAAACTGTTTACTGCTTTCGAAACCCTGGAAGCGGGATTCAGTCGGGCTATGTCTTCTCAGGTAACGAAAAGAGAAAGGGGTAATTTGGGAAGCGGGGTGAGGAAAAACTGATGGCGGGATGCAGTCGGGCGATTCCCGTTGAACTTCCACAGGGCAGGTCGCGCCGCGCCCTCGTGCGAAGGGAAGCGGTCAACGGAAGGGTAAAACTATTATGAGCGAAACCCGTCTACTCCTGGGCTTATTCAGGTTACGAAGAGGCACAGCCAGGATTTTTCTATGAGGTGGGGACTGTGTAGAGTCCAGCTGTTGGTTTGTAGTTATTTATAACGTATTCACTCGAGATATATAGTTTAATATTCGTTACATTTGACATTTGTCAAACCTACGAAATGTTATTTTGTTAAATGTATATAGAAAGGCATAGAAAATATCGAATGGCAATTTCGGAATGGGGAAGCGGTAATCCCGAATCGGTAAAAATGCCACTCTTGCAGAAAATGTATGGCCGGTCAAATGTTTCGGATCTACACTCCCTCTAGAAACGGTAGCCCGCCTGCGCACGCTCTAACAATTTCGCACGTCTAAGACAGGATTGCAGATAATGATCGTCTACTTCCCTCATATACGTCGTTTGAGATCAGCGCGTTAAATCTTAAGGAACTCTTGGTACAATTCCTGCAATATTACCACTGAAGCTCGCAATAAGCATCAATTTTTTTAATATGAGAATTTAGTTGTTATTATTTCTATAGTTTCACTTTGAAGCACCTATTTTACAAATGGTAGGTCACCCATTACGTGGAATGGTCATGAGGCATTCCACGAGCTATCAATCTCAGCAAGTAACCGACAATATCGCCTGGGAAATCTAGTTCTATGAGTGTGACACTGAAAATGTCAGTCTGGACGAAAGGAGTTGTATTCTGCATTCTGAATTGGATTATTATTCTCGAGGCTCAAAGACGTGCACATAGAGCCTTGACCCGCCTCTTAAAAGTTTGAAATTCCGTTTGAAATAAAACATTTTCTTTTCTTAAATATGTTCAATCCCAGATTTCCGCCCTTTTTTAACTTGACGATTTGGGAACTACTTGTACGACATTTGGCTCTCCAAGTAATCTGGCAATCGTGTGATTGGTTTAATACAACTTTATTTATTAATAGTACAATGAAAGTTACAATTTCATTATTCTTGTAGATTTCATTCTTCTAGTAAAATATATCTTATATAAATAAATACGTTCAATAGAGAAGGGGGCCGTAAAAGTAGTTTGCCCCCTCTCTTGTTTTCGACTGCGTACGCGTATGCACAAGCCTTTGTTTTGTATTTATCTTAATCGTTCTAAAATAGTTTCATTCCGCAGGGAAATTAATAAACCATTGTGATCCAATTATTGATTTAATCAACGTTACGTAGACATGATATAAAATGGGAATCTCCTGCCACTCTCCACCAAATATTACTCAAGAAACTGATATACAAAACTTGAAAATTTGCTGGAACTAACTTCTGGAGTCGAGAATAGCCGAGGATAGCAGGTACGTCATCTATTGGCGACATAGACAACCAGTGCGTGTGAAGTATAATTATGAAACGAAACAATCAAATGACAGACGTTTATAGAGTACTTCACCTGATTAAACACTGCGTACTTTCAGTTTATTTAT
Organism: Teleogryllus occipitalis; assembly: GCA_011170035.1. Taxonomy (NCBI): domain Eukaryota; kingdom Metazoa; phylum Arthropoda; class Insecta; order Orthoptera; family Gryllidae; genus Teleogryllus; species Teleogryllus occipitalis. Next base: position 111,470 of record BLKR01001551.1, read on the forward strand.
CGAAACTACATGTAAACTGGACATCGTTTTCTCACGGACCAGTTGGAAATAAATTTGTGCTATATTGATTGATTTTTTCGTGTGTCCTGGCGCGTCAACTGCTTCGGTCATTAGTCCCGTTACTGTAGTGCATGTTTTTTCTCGGGAGATGGCGGTGATTTTCCCCCGCTGGATGGCGAGATCCGGCGCCGACCCACCGTCGGCTAGTGGGGTTTCCCCCTAACCAGGACTCTCCCACCAGCGGGACAAGCTCTGAGCTCCCGACCGGTCTCCCGGAATATGTGATAGTGTAGTGCATGTTACTGTAAGTGTGTGTGTAAGAGGAGAGGATAGGTCAAGGAAGAGAAAGGACAGATCGCGCGCGGTCCGTGGCCCGTTTGGTAGGGTACTGCTCCGGCATTCGCCTGGTGTTGATCGGAGAAACCACGGAAAACTACCGATCGGAGTAGCCGTCCGCTAGAATTCTCCTCCAGATAGCGACTGAATTCGACCTAGCTGAAAAGCTAGTGTCGAAAATCCTGCCGCCGTCAGGACTCGAACCTAGGACCTCCCGGTCAAAAGCGCTGCAGTGACATCAATTGATGCTCTGAGCTACCGCTACCGTTTTGTGCTATATCATCATTGTTATTTTTCCTTAATTTGTACTGGTTTTTGTTAGTTAACTCAAAGGCAACTGAATCCTTGCTATGTGCAGCTTCTTTATAGATATTCCACGACGGTGCATGCCTCGCGAAATGTGAGAAGCATCCCCCACTCCACCCCCCACCCCCCCGACGCGTGGCCTCCTGGGTGGGGGATATTAGGCCGCGAAGCGGCTTTCAATCAGACTACAAAAACAAATGGGGAAAACGAGTTAGTTCACCTTACCTTTAAATAACAAACTTAAAAATTCGCAATTTTCTGGCGCACGATTACATAACTTTCTCTTCTTACGAAGTATTCGTAAGGCGAGAAAGCAAAAAAAATTGGACTGTAATCATGATTGTCTTAGATCGCATTGCCCTTCCCTCTGCATGAGGAACAATCATGCTCGTCCGGTACACAACGGTGGTAACAGTGTTGGGCGACGAATGACTGGTTGAAAAAATATCAATTTTAGTCCCTGCGCAGCGAGTTCTTTTACGTGGTTCAATTTCACATCTTATTTAATGCATGTGATTCTCATTATGATAAAATTCTCTGATTAGGTCCTTCGCAACTACATTCTCTCTTATATCCTAAAAGTACACATGTATATATATATATATATACATATGTATATATATATATATATATATATATATATATATATATATATATATATATACACACACATGTGTGTGTGTGTGTCATGGGCCCGTCGGCAAGAACATGTTAGTATACGCCCATCTTGGAAGTCAGTCGCTTTTCCTGGTTGTTACCAATAATATCGAGAGACTAACGAATCGAAAAGAAAGCTAGGTCGAATTCAGTCGCTGTCTGGAGGAGAATTCTAGCGGCCAGCTGCACTGATCGGTAGATTTCCGTAGTTATCCTATAAAGGGAACGGACCGCGCACGATCTCTCCTTCCCTTCTTTGTCCTATTGATCAAGGTTTACTAATGACATGCAGAAAGGAAATAGTATTTGATACCGGTCGCCGGTAAAGATATTGAGAAGTTATGATTAACTTCCTGCTACGAATGTAAACCTAAATATAAAAATCTTGTAGAATACAACGCACCAGCCACCAACGCCCCACACCGGATCATTATCGGTGACACATCATCTCTCCATACCGACAGAAATATTTCTTGAGTTATTCCTATTCTGGTATACATTTCATAAAGGGACAAACTGACTGTTCGAAACTGCACGGCAATGTAGGGAATTATCACTATTCGCTTAAATATTTTCCTCGTCAGATGCTCTTTCTCTTCAGGCATTGTAATTTCTACCAAGTTTTCGATGCAGAATAATAACGTACACGTCATTACGTGAAGAATTGACGTGCGGTAGTGGTGACGTACATTCCTGTTCGTCACCAGTGACTCCTACACTTACTTGAGTGACGTCGGTGGCTGATGTAATGGCATTTAGAAAACGTACTTATGTTTAATCACCTGATAATTTCTAACCATCCATATAATTAATACAGTAAAATGGTGATCTGAGATATAGATAACCACTAGATGTATTCGTATGATCAGGGTGTTTATCGGTGTAAAAAAATTTTCTATTTCCGCAATTGTAATCAGTTTTGCATTTTCGTAATTCTTAAAAAGTTATTTACAAAAAAATAATTAAAACAATAACACAACGTCCTGCGCAAAATATGAGTTGGGGAACCTGCGGCATATCATTATTATAACGCCATGTCTCCGAGCGCATGGCCAAATATAAACAAATTGAACAATGAAAGTTGTGAATGTAAAAAAGTTTACTGAGTTACAGACTGACAACCAAGTGTAATAAGGTATTCACAAAAAAATAACTGTTACAAGAACTCAACGTTCTTCGCAAAATTTAAGTTGGCGAACCTGTAACTGCTGAAAGCGAATTTTGAAAGCGCCAATACATTTGGTGTTCGTGTGCGGTTCGGTGCGGTTGAACAGCGAATTTAGTTACAGAGAAGTGGCAGCGAATTTGGCTAACAGCGAAGGTTAGTATATTGTATCCGATTACATCGCACGCAGAGATACGTTCTGTGCAATTTTTATATTAGTGTCTTATATTTGATATTTTGAATTGGTAGGTACAAGATTTTTTTACGAGCACATGGCTTAATTCTACATCCATCTTGGTGCAGCAGAATAGCATAGTTTCATGTGCGTGCAGTGCGGTTTACCAGTGGTTAAAGGTTAGTAATATCCAATTACATTGCAAGTCAATTGCATTATGCCAACATACTCCAAGATGTGCAGTAGATTACATTGTTTGTATGGCTCACTTTTATCTTTTTTTACACTAACGAGTGCCACAGTCGTTTGTATCTTGGCCCATAAGAATTTCGAAATTCCTGTTATTTGCATGTATTAAGATTTTAAGTATTACATTTTAGTTCCAGTAACATTAAATCCTCAATGTTCATGAATGTCTTTTTATTTATTTTTTAGGACTAAAAGTTATTTTTGTAATGTTAGATAATCTCTTAAAAAATTTTTCTTAAGATTCTATTTCTTTTAAAAGTTTCTTTTTCTCTTCAAATTCTTTCTAATATATTTGTATTTGTTATTCTTCAGACCTAAATTAACTGTTTTCACTCTATTTTGCGGTTATTTATAATATAAGCATGCATTTTTGCAACAATTTTATTTCCCATATTTTGTTTTGATAGGTTCAACCTTCATTCTGCCTACATCTTGGTGCATTTAAATAGCGCAGAGGGACTTGAAATAAAGGTTAGTTTAGAGATATATGTTCTGATTATTAAATATATTCAAGATAAAATTCTGCAAATTAAATAGCACTATGTATTTTGATTTTAAGAATTACATTTTAGTTCTATTAACATTAAATCCTCAATGTTCATAGATGTTTTTTTTATTTAGGACAAATATGCCACGTAAAAGACCTCTTACACTGGAAAGAGAAGACAGAAGAAAACGGGAAAGGCGGGCTCTGTCAAATGAGCATGCAAGTTCAAGCAGATAAAACGCATGACATCCGTCGCAATAGAAGTGCAAGCAGAGACCTTCCACTTAGTTATGATGCTGCCAGAATATATAAATCTGACAGTGAAGTTCCATTGTTCAGTGTTGGTGGAATGTACTATAGATGTTGTCATTGTTCTGCAAAACTTTTCCGAGGTGAGCAGAATACTTCTATATGTTGCCATAAGGGGAAAATAAAATTACCACCAATTGCAGCTGCTGATCAAGAATTTAGTGAGTGGTTATTAAAATTAGGAAATGGAACATTGTCATCTCATCACTTACAAGATGAATTGGTGGAAATACCTTCACAGTGTATATGCAATTACGATGACTTAATAAGCAATGTATTTCTTACCCACAAAATTAATGAAACAAATATTGACGCTCTAACAAATGTTGCAATACTGTGCACAAAAATGACTATTGTTCAGAAATTAATAAAGACATTGTTGAAAATTTGGTGGAAGGTCCTTCTAAAACATATTATAGTATTGACTGTGTTGAAAGTGAAGATCACTCCTCTGCCCAGTTATATCCTCTAGAATTCTTGAATAGTTTAACTCCATCAGGTCTCCCACCTCATATTCTTACACTGAAAATTAACACAATTGTGATGTTAATAAGAAATTTAAATGTTAGAGAAGGTTTGGTAAATGGAACGCGCATGATTGTGAAGGCATTGCATGACCTCTGTATTTCTGCAGTAGTTATTGATTCAGGGAAGACCGTTTTAATACCCAGAATTCAGTTATGTCCTTCTGATTTAAGCCTTCCATTTATGTTGTGTAGAAAATAATTCCCGCTAAGAATTGTCTTCACTATGACTATTAACAAGTCACAAGGACAGACACTTGAGCGAGTTGGTATTTATTTACCTACGCCTGTTTTCTCACTTGGCCAGCTATATGTAGCATTTTCACGAGCAAGGTCGTTTCGAAATGTGTTCATTTCTGTTGTTGAAGGACCAATTCAAAGAAAATGGCAAGTTATTCACTCAAAATATTACTTTGAGGGAAGTGACCTGAAATTTTATTTGTTTGTTAAATTTAATGATGTTAATTTTATAGTGTGTACATTTTATAGTGTATAAATTTTATTTTTATTTGTGTATTAAATTTTATTTATTTTCTTCTCAAATTAGTATTTATTTACCTATGCCTGTTCCACATTTATTTAGCATTTTCACAAGCAAGGTTATTAATAAATGTGTTCATATCCATTCTTGAAGGGAAGGACCAATTCAATGAAAGTGGTAAGTTATATTCACTCGCGAGCAAGAAAGGCTTTATTTATTTATTGTGGCAATTTTTTTTGTTTGTTGGTTTTTATAGTTTATTTTTAGTGATAGATTTTTGAACATGGATTGTAATTTTCAATAATAAAGGTTATTGATATTTTGTCCTGTTATTGATCGTGTTGGTCAACATTATCATGAATGTTATTGATATTTTGAATTGATTTATTCTTAAATTATTGTATTTGGGAAGAATTAATTATATCAAGTCCCATTATTCATACATTTTGATTTGTTAGTGTCCTACAGAGAATTTGAGTTAAAGAAAATTAGTACATTCTGCTGTGATAAAACTCTTAAATTACAATATTGAATTAGATGCAGTGTCTAAAAATTTTATACATAAAAAAAATGAACTTCCAGTATAAATAAAAGAAAATTGTAATTAAGGGAATTTTAAAAATATTGAACTCCGTGCGAATTATTCGCACGGGCACTACTAGTTCCTTAAAAAACCACAACTTTTTCATAAATATCTTACATATAGTGATGTTTATCAGATGCCTAGTGCAGTGCAGTGCAGTGCGTAGTGCACGTCATATCTCGGAAGTGCCGGTTTCCCTTCCCAGTTGAGTGGTGTGATCCGCCACCGACATGCACGTCATCTTGCGAGATTTTCCCCTCCAGATATCTCTCCAGCTGGACACCGCTCCATCCACCAGGACAAACTATATGTTGCCGACTTCTCTTCCGAAATGTACCATACTGTAGTGCATGTATATGTGTTTGTATGTGTGTGTGTAAGGGACAAGGGTTAGGAACAAAAAATGAAGTGAGGTTCGTGACTCCTTTGTAAGGACACTGCACGGCATTCACTTGGTGTTGTTCGGAGAAACCACGTAAAACTACTGATTTGATCAGCATGTCGCTTTTCCTGCTTAAATTGACCTAGCTATCTACACAGCTAGCGTGGAAAATCCTGCCACCGTTGGGATTCCAACGCTAAGATATATAGTGTTGAAAATTCCTTCTCCATTCGCACTGGAACCGTAGGGCTTCCCTGCCTGTGTATTGCAGTGGCAATAGCTGTTGGCCGTAGCTAAATCAGCCGATTTCTGACCACTGTCACAATGGATTTGCAATCACGTTTCCACTGTCGAATACCTCGCTTGACTGCTGTAATTGTGGTTAGGTTTGATCGTACCAGCTTGGCAAGGGTAGGAATACGACTGCCTGCGTGGGCCAAACCCTCCCCACCCCTGAATTAGTCGGTTAAAACTTAGAGGCCCGGGGTGGCAGTGGTAGAGCTTCTGAGATAGTGGCTCTATAGTTGAGAAGCAATATCGATGTGGATGTTTTCAAAACATCGATGATTTATAAAACCATCGATGTATTTAATATACAACACGATATTTTAAAGTCGATGTTTTCTAATATAGATGTTTTGTGTTCGATGTTTTTAACTAAAAATGTACCATCGGTCATTTTTTAACTAAAAATGTACCATCATAACACAACTTTATCATAATTTTCAGATATCCATAAATTGAATCATCTTCAGGAAAATCTGACCAAGGGGAAAAAAATAATATAAATTTTTTGTCCATAAAAAGCCTATATTATTTTGGAATTATCGAATAAGATAATCAAAGTCTTTTGTTGTCTTATTGAAGTTAATTATCCTGATATTTTTGACTTTGTTTTGCCTGATGTATCTCAATTAAAAATTAATAAAGGAGACCACTTTCAAATTAAATGACATCAACTTCAAGTTCAATGATTTATATAGTTTTAAAAACATGGTGCTTAATAACATCCATGATTCGGGGTCGACTCTTATTAATTTCGATGTTTTGTTGTCGATGTCTCATCCCCTCTCTATAGCAGCGGCGGCGTTGAAGACGACGACGTCGCTTGCGGCGGGGGCGCTGGCGGTGTTGGCGGCGGTGGCGGCGGCGTCGGGGCGCGCCGGTGACGCGGCGCCCTTGCGCACGCGCTGCGGCGTCGCGGCGCCTGAGCCGCTCTCGCCCTCTGTGACGCGGCGGCCGTGACTCACGCAGGCGATCGCCGCCCGCCCGCCCGCGCGCTGCGCCGGCCCTGAGCGCGGAAAAAAGCTCGCCCCCGCCTTCGCCTTCGATTCGGCGCCAGGGCGCGGCGCGGCGCGGCGCCCCTTCTGAGTCAGGCGCCACGCGCGTCCGAGGCGCCATCAGCGACGGACTTATCTCTGCTGAAGCTGCAACCTTCAGCCGCCCCGCCCCGCCCCCTCCGCCGCACACAGCCGCCGGTCAGCCTCACCGGTAGCCACCGCCACTGGCTGAGTTGCCTCCGGACATCGACTAACGGCCAGGTCGTACAGTTCTGTCCGGAGTCCTGACGGTGGCGCATGTTTGCTACTATGTAACTAGCTCAACTTCAGTCGCTGTCCTCGGGAGAATTCTAGTGGTCGGCTACTCTGATCGGTAGTTTTGCGTGGTTTCTCCGATCAGTATAACGCGAATGCCAAGCAGTATCCTACCAAAAAGGACGCAGACCGTGCTCGATCTTTCCCTCTTCCTTGTCCTGCTCGCTCGCCTTTCACACGCATTTACATTTACACTGCACTGCAATACCACACATGTCGAGAGACCAGTCGGGAGCTCACAGGTTGTCCCGGATGGGGCGGTGTCCCGCTGGTGGGAAATACCTCGTTTGGAGGAAACTCCGAAGGCGACGGGCAGGTCGGTGCCGAATTTAATTTTCCACCGCGGAAGGAACACCGCTACCTCCAAGCACGTAACATGCATTACACTGACATTGCTTATGACTAGAATCCGGGAAAATTATATAGTATGAGACAGCAAAATATATATCTCAATATGTAATGAAAATTATAAGAAATTGTAACAAATACGTAAAAAGGGTTGGGTAAAACCGTAGTGGTTGGCGCGCCCGGACACATAATCCTTCAATCAACCAGCGACCACAAACGGGTGGCGGAGGCTATTCTTCCACCTCTGAGTTCCGGACTTCGATTTCCTTCTAGTCTAACTTGGAATTTTGGTAAACGAAATCACCTGCGGACGGATGTTTTTATTGCATACTTCCCTTTTAGCTTTCATTGTCTACTCCGGGTGGTCGTATCCTTTTTTCATTTATCATCAATTAATTTCTTACATCAAACGAGCACAGTGACACCGGTTCTTGATAAACATGTGAAAGTCTTTTAAGCTTCTCCTAAATCACAGTTGTTTTAAAGAAAACTTATTTAAAGTTAATAATAAATACTATAATTTATTCAAGTATTTAGTTTATTCTGAACATAGAAAGCACACTGTAAACCTGACATCCTTTTATTATATAAAGATAATCTTTTCAGGGAATTTCTGTCCTTCAGAACCTATTCCGTTTTTACATAGCATCGTAGGCTTTCACGGCCGAAGTCAATATGAGTGAAAGCTTCCGGGCTGGTAGGCCGTGGTCCAGTTGGCATTGAACGACGCTGCCGCCACTGAAGATGTCCACCGCAGACGTGGACGAAACGATTGGCCCTTCAATGCCAACCGGACCACGGCCTACCAGCCCGGAAACTTTCACTCATATTCCGTTTTTGTCATCCTGTGTGCCTTCCATGGTAATATACTGGGCTCAGTGCTTCAACTGTCACTGCAGTGCCTCTGGCCTGGAGGTCCTAGGTTCTGGTGGCAGGATTTTCGACACTAGCTTTTCAGCTACGTCGAATACAGTCGCTGTTTGGAGGAGAATTCCGGCTGCACTGCTCGGTAATTTTCCGTGGTTTCTCGGATAAACACAAGCAACAGACACCCTGATGACAGAGAGGTGTGCTGATAGTGTCGACGCGGCGATGTAAAGGCTGCAGGACTGGGGGTGGCGGGTGACGATTTCCGTGCAACAGCAGGCTGAGGTCACGAAAGGACCAAATACTAACTGTCGCAAATTCACTACTTACAGTGCTTCAATGCCCTTAAAAACTTACCTATAAGCATTTTGCACGGTGTTGAACGATCTAGTAAAATTTTATGGCAACCGGGTATCCAACCGGGAGTGTTGTATGTTAGTTCTGGGTTGTCTTACGAGTTTGTTTGCGTGAAGTATTTGGTAGGTATTGAATAGACGGCTGTGATATGATGCTCTCGTTGTTCATTAAACCAAGTTAATACTACCAAGATGTTATGTGCAAAGTGTAGCGGATTGCGAGAGGACTATTAGTTACAAAGTGAGCTAATTGAGAACACCTTATCTAGACTTTTAGAAAATTCATTACAAACAGAATTGCAATTATCATAATTAGAGTATATCAAATGTTCCAAGTGTGATCCTGTTTCACCTGACCTCCTTTTTAACTATTTATTCCAAATAGATTTTGTAATTTTATATCTATCAAGCAATGGTGTGCTTTTGTTATTTTATCAAGTATTATATTATGGACACTTCATTGATATTCAACGCCAATTTCCGTAGAGCCCAATATTCATGATGTGTTGCAATAGTGACAGTACAGAGTTATTGGATGCTACTCATCCCAAAAATAATTTAATCTTCATTATCACATCGCTGTAACAATCAACACCTCTTCGCTAAAATCACATCACAGAATCATCAATTTCCCTTCCCATCGCCACCACATAACCATTAATATTCATCAGCCTCCGTGACAATATACCCATTACCATTGTTTGATTCTTTCCCTTTTTGTTTGAATTTTTCACGTGATGTGAACCAGTCATTTCGGAATCAGCCCCAATTTTACTTTTTCTCCATATTAAATAAGAAGAGAAAGAATTGTAATTCTGCATCAGAAATCGGCGATTTTTCGACCAAAAAAAAAACGTATTGCCAGTTCCTCATAACTAAAAAGTGGATGTCTTGTTTCTATATGTAGTAAGTAACTTACTCAAACAGGTCATGTAGTTAGAATCCATGTTTTGTGGGTCCATGACACCATATATAGATTGACGGCAAAACCTCCGTCTGTCTGTCTTTGTCCGTCTGCCAGTGTTCGTTCGTCTGTCAGTGTACGTTCGCCTGTCAGTGTTCGTTCGTTTGTCAGTGTTCGTTCGTCTGCCAGTGTTCGTTCGTCTGTCAGTGTTCGTTCGTCTGTCAGTGTTCGTTCGTCTAGCAGTGTTCGTTCGTCTAGCAGTGTTCGTCTGGCAGCGTTCGTTCGTCTGTCAGTGTTCGTTCGTCTGTCAGTGTTCGTTCGTCTGGCAGTGTTCGTTCGTCTGGCAGTGTTCGTTCGTCTGGCAGTGTTCGTTCGTCTGTCAGCGTTCGTTCGTCTGGCAGTGTTCGTTCATCGTTACAGGAAAAAATACCCAACACCTGAGTTTCGTTCCTTAGGTTCAGTGCTACTGCCACCATCAGACTGACACTGTCAACCTTCTCCAACAAGCCTACATGTACTACAGTATCTTTCTGTAAGAGGAGCCTGCACTAGAGCCAGGAGCAATGTCCAAAATAAATATGTAGTGGTTCTACAACAGCACGTACATTCTCTCATCAGTAATGGTTACGAAAAATGACAATCGCACAATTTTCTATCATCCCAAATTCCATCTCAGAGTTCCAGATCATCCCGGAGTCCATCATCTCGAATACGTAAAACACATTTATAATCGTAACGTATTAGAAGCGAAAATTTAATTCACTTGTAGGTAATACCTCAACACAAATTCGACAAACCAAAACTCCGATCGATAAACCCGGAAATGAGAATTGAGGATTTCCAATATTTCAAACTGCCGTGGCACGGCGCTCCCATTGTTGAATTCTAGCATGATACCTCCTGAAAGATTGAACAAAAGTGATGGGATTTCGAAGTCGCAAATTAGATAATTACGCTACTCATTAAAACATTGTACATGACTTTTTAAAGAACTGATGATTTACAACATTTTTTAATTTAACAAAAAATCTCTATCATCAAAATGGAACTTTTGCAATTTTGGAAAATCGTCGAAAATAGAACCATCGCTATTTTCGCTACCATTCCTTACTAAATACGATGGAAAATTTAATGCAAAAATTTGGAGTCGTTTTTGAGAATTTTTTTTAACGGGTATAACTTCAAGCAGAAACTACTTGAAAACCACTCCTGTCTCCGAAAACGTATACATGACATTTTTAAAGAGGTATTTTTTTGACAAATTACATTCAAAACTAAAATCTTCAAAATTGTATTTTTGCAATGTCAATTTTTCGTTCGCCGAAGATGTCGCAGGCAGAATGGAATGCAAATGGCAAGTTTTACACCGACGTTCGATACATTCGAGGAGAAAATTTTAAGAACAAATTTGGAGCCTTTTTGAGAAAATAATTGTTTAACATTTTTAAAAATTGTTGAAATTGAATGAAAATGAGACCCGCCACATTTTTTTAGGAATTATAACCGCTATCCGAAGACAAAGTTATTGGAGTAATCAAAATATTTTGCGACTTCTGGAGTTATTTTTTTCGTTTGCATCGCGTCCCCCGGCTGTCTCTCTCAATTCACGACGGACCGCGCCATTAAACTGTCTTGGTCCTTCCCAAGCCACGGCCACCCGAAACTCTACCCTTGCCACTTGCCCTTCCCTGGGGAAGATGGTATCCGTAGTAAATCCATTATCACGACACAGGCTGACGCGAGCGCCCGTCCTCTGCAGTTCTCGTTGAAACTTGTCACGCAGTTGTTCATATCCGTGGATTTTTCCCAGTAGCACTGGAAGAAGCAGTTCTTTCGTAGCCTATCACACGTCGCAGGGTTGAGGTTAGGAAGAGAAAGGACAGGCCGTACTCTATTACAGTATCTTTTCAGCCGAACGTTCTAGAAATTATAAAATCAGCAAATGCAAACCCAGCCGCCTTCATCACATGTTCAATGCTTATTGCGGAAGATTGGGGAAGATTTGTAAAGAGGGTGTGCGCTCCAGGGACCACGCGAAAAACTTCAGAAAAGATTCGGCTACGCTAGAGAAGCGGCCAGTTAGAAACGGCGTAAAGCAGATTAAGTACTTCGAGAGTTATCTATGATAGTCTATGCCCATTTCGCGTGACGACTGCGACAAGACATAAATGTCGCCTGCGAGTGCCGGAGGCGTCGCACGGCCGCAAGCGCACGCGATGTGCTCGAACCGCAGGTTCAATTAGACACGTGCACGAAGCCTCATGTGAAGTACATCCTGACCGAACCCGGCGACAGGACGCAGTCGAGTCGTGCGAGTGAGGTGCATCTGCAGCGATTTGTGCTTTGTGGCACAGGGCACCGCAGCACAGGTGCGCCGGGGTACGTGCGCCCTCGCAGAGCTTATGGTTCGTCCAGCAAACTTTGCGCCAGCACTTCGTCTGCGGCACCTGGCACTCAAAGTAGGCCACTACCATCGCTCAGGCGACATACCGATCTCATATTAAATGAGCCACTGTTAATATGCATGTGAAAGACTTAAGGAATGCGAAAGAAGACAGTTGGCATTTGCATTGTGTAGTGATAGTTGAGCACGAAGGTAATGATAAGAATTAAGGAAATGGAAAAGCAATGAGTGTCCATGCATTATTGTCTATGTAACGTTGAGCAGGCGTCAATAAATAAGCATTTGCCCATCGGGACCATCATGTTGAAAGCAATAATTATATTTTTAATGCTTAAGCATCCTCACATCATCTCCAACCCAGAGCTCCCTGTGATCTCTGTATCCGGACCCTCAAGGTCAAAGCCAGCACATCAGCCCTTGCCCAATTTCTGTGCATGCGTGATTTTGAATCCCGCCATGGGATACTTGTATGCGAATACGGTGGACTCACTACAGTACTTTTTTAGTCAATAAAATATACGTGCAGGACATCAAATTGGCGACGAAGAAATAATCTTTACAAACAGTCGGACATTTTACTTCATTTATAAAACTTTAATACATGCCTCTACCATCTGACATTTTAATAAAGTACGTAATGTATTTTTGGTCCCGTTATTATCTTAACGTTAATTTATTTAGCATTTTGTCATATTCGGTAATGAATCTCTCATAACTCGTGTTTATCAGAGGTACTGCCAGCGGGTAACACGTGATCGCAGAATGCATGTTACGTCTGATATCTGCCACATTTGTTTGAAACAACGATTAATTTCCATATGCGTTCAATCATGAGACCACGTCACTCCAGAAACGATGTAGCCTGCAGTGGAGTCGAAGGGTCACCGACAATATCGTCTTCCGTCAACAGTAGCCCCATGCTTATAGAAAGTAAAACAAATGTTAAAATCTCGACAGTGATACCCTTATCAGACACTAGGGGCAATGACGCATGAAGCATGTTCGGCGGCAAAATACAGCATGGGACGTATCATTCATTTTTTTCTCGCGTGCTCCAATAACAACGGCTACGCTTAGACTTTCGCCCCATTTAGATTCACTTAATGGCGATCTCGTGGTGAACACGTAACCAAAGCAAAGGATTTACAGCGTAGGATTGGGCAATGCAAAATTTTTGTCACAAGGACTGCCCCCGTTTGTCGTAACAGTGAAGATTCTTGTAATGTTGCGTTATGAATGACGCAAAATGCATTAAATGTTCTTAAAAAAGGAGAGCGTGTTAAGGTTTTTGAATAAACTTTTTTCTAATGATGGCTAGAAACTTTTTTACATCGCGTTTAGATAATATTGAAATATAGCGTACGCTTGTTGATAATTTTATTTGTAAATGTGGACACAGAATTTTCATGATGAAACAGATTGGTTAGGACTTTAGAGCGACGACATCACCTGCATATTTGTGAAATTGTTCTAAAAAAAATCAATGTAAGTTGCTAGTTTGACAAACGAAAACAAACATATATATTCATGTAAGTTACATTGTTACAGCAAAAACATTATTCTTAAAAATTATGAGGCCTCTCTTAGATCATGTGCTTGTAGATGGCATGAGGCATACCAACAACTTACAGAACATTGATAAAATATATGGAAATTTATGTTTACCCATTCTATAAGGTATCGTTCCTGAATATTATTTTCCTTTGCGCTGATATATTTTCGTGTGCAGTAAACACACACAGTCATATTCTTATATATTAATAGATATTAAGTATTATAGTATTTTAATTTATTTTATGTGCTTACTAAAGGATCTGATAATTTAATTGAATCGATCAATCCGAATTGTTAAAAGCGTTTCGTTATGTTTCCCAATTCTAAGTAATGTGAAGTGGCGTGAACAGTGAAGACAATTCTTGAAACTTTGTACTCCTGTGATGGTTGCCAAATATCTGCAATGATTGGAGCCAAAAGAAAATATTTACTTATCATTACGATGGCTAAATTTTAACGAAACGCATTTAAAAATTGTATTTTTTCAGGAGTGAGAAAAAACTGCAAGGTTTCAATTACAAGTTAAAAATATATTTGACCAATTTCGATTATTTTAACAAATTTTCAGTTAACTTGTGTAATACGTTAAAATTCGGTAGAAAATTAAATGTAATTCGGTAGTTTTTGTATTCCGGGTGACATATTAATATCAAAACGACAATTTTGCGACACGTGCTATTAAAATTTAGCTATGGATAATGAATTTGGTGTAAAATTTTTATTTTCAAAAAATAATAATTAGGTCATATATCTCGAAAACAACGCAGCAAAGAACATTAGTTCACGATACTCGTTATCTAATTGAAACTGAAAAGCAATATCGATTCAACCTTATTTCTCCTTGCGACTTGATGTCTGCACGAGGGTTTCTTTAACATTTTACGTAATATTCTACGCCCCATTTCTAGACCTACACGTTGATTTACCTGGGAATCCCCCAATCTAAATCCAAGCAAGGCGCCAAGCTTTACTTCTAGGAACAGAGATTCCTCATAATATTGTTCCCCGTTTGTCAGAATGACTAACAGCTTCACACTATTCTCGCTGTCTTGATATCGCACTGATAAGCTTGCCTCGTTGCATCACAAGTGGAACCATTCGGCAATGAAACAACCAGGAAGAGGGACGCCGGCTGATAAGAGGATCCCTGGGTGAAGATGGATCGAGCGCGTGGGAGGCGAAGTGGCTGTCCTGCTGAGTCTCTGGGGTCAGGGGGGGCCAGAAGTGCGTGCGCGGGGCGCCGCCCCCCTCCAGGGGGAAAGTCAGAGGCGAAGCGGCCGAAGAGCAGCGAGGCTCTCAGAGCCGCTTTGACCGTTTGTGGTGGTCTTAGCGACCCTCCGGGATCCTACGTAAAGATCAAACAGACCAGACGCAAGTACGGCGGTCGGACAAGGCAAGAGACATTCGTGTCTCCGGGGTCTCGTGTTTCAGGAATTGTTTCTCGCGGAGGCGGCGGCGATGGTGTAACGGTTAGCGAACCGAGTTGTTATGCCCAAGTTTGCGGGTTCAAACCCAATCGAAGGTAGGCGAAAAAATCCTTCGTACGCCTTCCTTCGGAGGAGAAGTAAAGCCGGCTGTCCCGTGTTTGTAGATTTACTGCATATAAAAGATTCTCAAGCATAAATGAAGCCTCTGAGCTAAATTCAAATTGCCCGGTTCGTCGCTTAAGTAATACCTTCTTTCTCCCCTAGTAGGTGAAAGGAGCGTAACGAAATTTGCGTCGTCAGACGGCAGAGCAGGCCTCATGGCCTGAATCTCGCCACGTAAAATAAGACATTCATTCATTCTTTTTCCAGTGGCAGATGATTCAGTTCGATGGTTTGTGAACCGATTCTTTCCTCAGCCAGACTATTCAGCTCCAATGACTTGTGATTGAAATTTTGTGTGCGGTAACGTAAATGAACTAAAGTGTCCCTGGAAATTAGAAGTTTATGTTTCGAAAACCGTTGGAAGGATCTTTCCCTGTTAAAAGTAGTTAGTAGTAGTAAATCGCGCCAGGAAAATCTCGTGAATTCAAATGTAGCGAATTCAAAGTGAGAATTTGGTCAGCTTTCATTGTGATTTTAACTTGAAATGGCTAATAAATAATTATCTTCAACGAATTACTCGTAAATTTGGTACAAAAGAATCCTTGTTTATACGATGAAGGAAATGCGAGCACTACTACAACAGCTACTCACACATACACACACACACACACACACACACACACACACACACTAGCTAGAAACTATGGTGGCAAGATCTTTCCACTGTGCTAGAAACGAATCGATCAAGTTTCAGTATGTTGAATTGTGATTGGTTCAGGGGAAACGTACGTTCCAGCTTACGTTCGTCATTGTGAATGCTTGTTTTTACGTGTAAATTTTACGTCTAAGTTAACAGCATTAAGTTACGTTTAAGTTTGCATTGTGAAAGAGGCCTTATAGACACGGGCAACGTCCCCTAACTCCGCACTCATTTCCCCTTAAAATTCAGAAAGGGTGTACATGCGCAACCTGGAGCGGCGAGAGGCGGCGAATAGTGGCTTCATACAAAAAAATATGTTTGCCAGATTTTTTCGATCAAATAACTTAGAATTGTATTATGTTTATATTCTTCACTATTTATTACTATTTGATGTTTATTTTCTTTCTAAATGCTCCGTTATATAAACATTTTTGCTCAGTGACAGGAATGTATTTGAAAGGCGAATTCTTCCCTTGCTTTCGTTTTGTGTTGTATTATTAAATCATTCAGTTATTTATTGTATTTAGTAATAATGTGAAATAAATTAACAAGTCGCTATAAATTAACAATTCTCGCTTACGGACGGACAGCGCTTTTAACAGACCAGAGTATTTGTCTGTCAAACCTTCTAACGTGAACGTAGAAAGTTCTTGCTTTTATATCACTCTTAGGTAAACAGGATAACAAAATCAAGATACTTTTGATTTACAGTCAATTGAGAATCTGAAATCAGACTGATGTATTATTTCGTTTTAATGAATCATTCATTTGCCTTACCGAGAAAATGGGAATTAAATAGATAAATTTGTGACAATAACAGTCAAGTAACTTCTCTCACAGACTGTTATGGACCAAGTATCCAGAGACGTACCTCCACTCCCGAGGAATTTGTCCAACCCTTTCTTTTAAATCTCGCGCCAATTTCTCTGGACGCAGTGCCCGAGAGCTCTAGTAGGCTGATTACCTTGCCCGCGACCTTGACATGCCTGCCCTGTGCATTAGCGGCCACTGTTGTTGGGTGACATTGGATCTTGCTACGGCAACGTTCATGAATATCCTACTAACTGACATTTGTTAAACTTTTTAAATAATTAGTATCTAGACTGTTCCACTTCCTCCAGATCATTACCCTATCCCAACTCTGCATTTAATAGGTCTATCACGAGAAAGGTACGGCACACCACCATCCCCTCATATTTTGTGCCCGTTTTGTCATCTTGAAATTTGAGAGGAAATTTGTCAGAAAAATTCCTAGCAAGTGCAAAAAGATCTTCAAATCTCATGCACATATACTTGAGCTATCGCGTGTGCAATTTATCTTTCGCATTAAACACAAATGCCTGTTACGTAATGTAACGACGCTTTAAAGTACACTTCTATATTTCGCATGAGGGGAGACCTCTGACGCTCAGGGTATCTCATGGCCCTGCAGTAAACAGGATCATGGTACATAACACTCTGGTCAAAGCGTAACTGCAATTACATCATACAATGTTGCTGTCGACAGCTAGAACTTCTTTGCTCCACGTGCTAGGCGAGGACACGACTCTGTAAAGAACAATTTTTTATTTTTTTTTATTTTTTCAGGACAATACGACGATAACATTCCCATAATTCTTTCAAGATCCATTCGGCACGACGCACAACAACACATAGATTACATTGATAAGTCTCATATACGGAAAAATAGCAGGCTGAAAATAAGATAGACATTAGAGATAAACCTGTTTACTATCTTGCATAGTATACACATACCTTGATGTAATTTGTGCCACGAAGAAATGTACCGCAGAACTTGTACCTAAAAAATATTCGAATATTACGGAAACTATAAATCATACTACTTCTATCATAAGGGGAATTTTTTTTTATTTCTCGATTTATTTCACAACACAATTTTCCGCGCAAATAATATGATCACGCTTTAGTTACGTATGGGACGTAGTATACTCTTCAATTATTATTCAACTATTATTATCATTATTTCACCTAGTACCGTCATAATTATTCACAACGTAAAATCTCAGAGTAACTGATAATTCGATTTTGTTAATTGCAAATTTAATTACTGGCTTTAATAATTCTACCAATTCCATGCGATCGTTATCTCTTCTCACCCTCTCTACTTCATACACACACCATAACTTGATTTTACTTCCAAAACTAGTGGAGCTACAACAACACATACTTTCTAACTTTTGCAATTTACATAATTCAAAACTTTGCAATTTTAGAACATTCAGAGAGTTTGACGAAAATAAGACCAGCGTCTCATTTTAAGCATCTCTTGTTCTAACCATGGAAAAAATAAAAATAAAAATTGGAGCGGTTTTTGAGAAAATGTGTTCTTTTTTTATAATTTGCATCAACATGAAGCAGAAATTACGTGAAAACTACTCGTTCTTTTATTAATCGTATATGATTTTTATAAAGGTCTGATTTATTAGAACAGATTTTGTTTAAGGCAAAAATCTTTATCTTCAATATTGTACCTTTACAATGCTAAATTTTTGCAACTTTCGAAAAATATAGAGTTCGTCGAGATTATGACAGCACCTCTTTATTAACGTCATTTTTATACATACGAGGAGAAAATTTAGAGCCGTTCTTGAGGAAACAATTGTTTAAAAATTGCCCAATTTCACATAAAATTACGAGGAAACTATTCGTTTCCTACAAATACCAACAAACCTTCATCCGAAGAAATCTATCTAGTCTAGCCCACCCTCTAACTTGACATCTCGTGGCTGTCTACGTGGCCACGCGGAGAAAAACCGTAAGGTCCCCGAATGGTGTCACGCTCGTTTCTCAGCCGCGATAAGGCGCGAGGGCGCGGGCGCGGTCGAGGACGAGGGCGAGGGCGAGGACGGGCGCGTCGTTCGCGTTATACGAGGTGGTGGGGTGCAGAAGGACAAGCAAGGCAGGCGGGGTGAATGAGGACGGGTGGCACAGGCAAGGAGGGGAGCAGGTCAAACGTGGCCGAACAGGCACGACGGGAGAGTCGAAATGGGATAGGGATAGTGGGCAGGCGGAGCGGCACTAGGTGAGCGGCTCTGTTGGATTGATTGATTAGTAATTTTTGTACTTGTATTTAGCCTTTATATGTACCGTTAAGGGTAATTGGACTCGACGCCGTTAGATCGCGGGGTTCCTTGTCGGTCACCGAAATAGAAACCCGCGATGTCTCGATCTCGCTTAACCTTCGTTACTTCACTGAGTTAACGAATTCGGCTAGCGATGCGACGCCGGTTTCGCGGTCGTGGCCTTTCAGTTGAACCATTCTAGCATTCCAGTTATTTCCCACAAGCAGGGCACCGCTCCACCCGGACCAAGCTCTAAGCTCCCGACATGTGTGTTAGTGTTAGTGAAGTTCCCGACATGTAAGTGTAAGTGTCTGTAAGTAAGAGGTGGTGATAGGACAAGGAAGAGGAAGGAAAGATCGGGCGGACCCATGACCGGTTTGTTAGGGTACTACTCTGGCATTCACCTGGTGTTGATCGGAGACATCACGGAAAACTATCGATCAGAGCAACCGGCCGCTAGAATTCTCCAGACTGCGTCTGAATTCGATCTAGCTATTCAAAATTCCTATCGCCGTCAGGACTCGAACTCTAGGAACTCCCGATCAGAGGCAGGTAGTGTTGGATCGGGACAGGTGGAGCGGGTCTGGCGGAGCGAGACAACGGAATCGGCGAATCGGGACAACGGAGCGGGACGGAACGGGACAGAGCGGAACGGGGAGGGACGGAGAGGAACGGAGAGGGACGGAGAAAGACGGAGAGGGACGGAGAGGGACGGAGATGGACGGAGAGGGACGGTGAGGGACGGAGAGGGACGGAGAGGGACGGAGAGGCGAGGGAGGGCCGGCTGGGTTTGATTGATTGATTGATTTTTTCGTGTTTCCGGGCGCGTCAATTGCTTTGGTCATTATTCCCGTTAGTGTAGTGCATGTTTTTTCTCGGGAGATGGCGGTGATCTTTGCCCGCTGGATGGCGGGATCCGGCGCCGACCTACCGTCGACTAGTGGGGTTTCCCCGTAACCAGGACTCTCCCACCAGCGGGGCACCCGCCCCAGCCGGCTGGATGAGATACATTGAGCGGGGTAGGATAGGTGGGGAAGGAGGGGAGAGGCAGGGGGAGTGTAGAGCGCAAGGGGGTGAAGAGAGGGGGCGGAGTGGATTGATTGAGATTCCGGGTGCGTCAACTACAGTGGTCATTAGTCCCGTACGTGTAGTGCGGGTTTTTGCTCGGGAGGTAGCGGTAGTCTTCCCCACATGTATGACAAGATCCGGCGCTGACCTACTGTCGGCTAGCGGGGTTTTCCGCAACCAGGTATCTCCCACCAGCAAAGCACCGCCCCAGCCACGTTCTAAGCTCCTGACCGGTCTCGCGGCATATGTGGTACTGTAGTACATGTGTGTGTAAGTACAAGTATGTAGTACAAGTATGTGTAAGGGGTGAGGATTGGACAAGGAGGGGGTAGGAAAGATCGCGCGCGGTCCGTGGCCCGTTTGTTAGGGTACTGCTCCGGCATTCGCCTGATGTTGATCGGAGAAAAAACCGGAAAACTACCGATCAGAGCAGCCGGCCGCTAGATTTCTCCTCTAGACAGCAACTGAATTGGACCTAGCTAATGCAGCTAGTGTCGAAAATCTTGTCACTGTCGTGACTCAAACCTAGGACCTCCCGGTCAGAGGGACTGCAGTGACCTCAGTTGATGTCTTCTGCCATCTCTCCCGGTTCGGGGCCGGGCGGTGTGGGGCGGGGCAGGGCGGGCCGGGCCGGGCCGGGGACGAGCGGGGCGAAATGAAGCCGTGGGGGCGGGTCTTCGGGGGCGGCAGCGCTCGGCTATCGGGCGGCCGGGTGAAGGGGCGGGGCGGGCGCGCTATCAGCGGCGGACCGTGTCAAGTGTCAGCGCCCGAGGACGCCCAATGTGGGACAGCTCGGGACGGCCGCCCTTCCGCCCCCGCCCCGCCCCGCTCCAGCGCGGCCCCGTTCGCCCGGCCCCGCAAATCAGCCCCGCCCCTCCGCGCCTCCGACGCCCTACGCCCGTGGCCGACAAGGCCCCAATCCCCAAGAGGCCAGGCGATCCGAGATCTGGAGACGAGAAAGTCCCGCTC
>BLKR01001551.1:137500-275536 GCA_011170035.1 Teleogryllus occipitalis
CGCGTCCGGTCGCCCCTCCTCCCGCCGCCCTTCGCTCGCGCCCTTCCACCGACGGCCTGCCCGCCGCCCGCATCGCCGCCAGCCCGCTCGCTACATCGTTCGCGCGCTTCAACGTTCGCTCCCCACACCGATACACGCTTCACCGTTCGCTTGCTTCAACGTTCGCTCGCTTCAGTGTTCGCTCATTTCAACGTTCGCTTCCTTCAACGTTCGCTCGCTATAATGTTCGCCCGCTTCAACGTTCGCTCGCTATAATGTTCGCCCGCTTCAACGTTCGCGCGCTTTAAAGTTTCCCTCGGTACACAGTTCGCTCGTTTGAACGTTTGCTTGCTTCAACCTTCCCTAGCTTCACCGTTCGCTCGCTTTAACGTTCGTACGTTATATCATCCGCTGGCTACATCGTTCGCTCGCTATACCGTTTGCTCGCTCAACGTTCCCTCGCTACACCGTTCCCTCTCTACACCATTCCCACGCTACACCGTTCCCTCGCTACACCGTTTCCTTGCTTCAACCTTGCCTCGCTTCAACGTTCCCTCGCTTCAACGTTCGCTACATCGTATGCTCGCTTCATAGTACGCTGGTTAATCGTTCGCTCTCTTTAACATATGTACCCTCGCTAGAGAGCTCGCCCTCTAGTCCGCTGGCCATCCCGCTTGCTTTCATTACACTACTTGCCACATTCCTTGGCGTATTATCCTACTCGCGTACCTCTCGCATGCCTGCTTGCCCGGACTGGCCCCTCGTGCACTCTTCAGTCTCGCGTCGTTATGTCACTCGTCACCAAAAGAGCATATGCCACTTCTAGTTTGTCCGCTGGTATTCTACCTCACAATCCCACTTAATCTGCAAGAGCTGGTTGGCGTTCCGAATTCGAATAAGTCACTTAGCGATCGACCAATGCTCCTCTCCATGTCCCTATCACAGTCCCTCGTTGCTCTCTTCCTCACCTCATCACAGCCCGCCAATCTCCCTCCCTCTCTCACAGTTCCTCGCCGCTCACCCGTCCCGTCCACAGCCGCTCTTACGGCACCCACCCCAACACCAGCCCATAACCCACTAGCCGTCCGCCCGCCATTCCTTCGATGGCCCGCTCCTTGCCCACCATTTGCTCACATCGCCGCCGTCCCACAGCTGGTCCCCCCTCAGTCAATCACAAACCTTTTGTTCAGTCACCCACCCGCTCCCACGGTCGCTCACCAGCTCGGGCTCCTTTGCTGCCTTCCGTTCCGCTCGCTCCACGGCCTCCTGGTCAGCGCGCCCTCCGGTGCGTCCGCCGCGTGGGTAAACGGAGCTCTCTGATTATCCCCAACTGCTGTTTGTCCGCGCCGCCCGCACCGCGCGCGCCGCTGTTGTCTTTTCGCCCCTCCCCCGGTGGCGCGAGGCCTTCGCTTTCCGCCCGAGCGATCCGGCGCCGCCCCGCCCCGCCCCGCCCCGCCCCGCCCCGCCCCGCCCCGCCCCGCCCAGCGGCCGAGCGCTCGCCTCATTTCCCTCTTTGGCGTTTGTTGGGCGCGCAGTTTGCTTCGCTGCGCCGCTCGCTAGTTGCTTCTTCGCGTGTCACATGTCCCTTCCTGGCCGGCCGCGCCGCGCGCACGGGCCGCGCCCGCCCGCAATTATCTTTCATGTCCGCTTGTCCGGCTCAAATCTTCCGTTCGTTTCATCCGAGCGTCGCCCTCGGTCATAGTGGATCAATGCGTTACTTACACTGATTGAGATACCTGACATACGTCGCATCAAAGTTTTCGTAGCTCGCGAATAAAAGCCGAGTGCCTCTACACTGCGGACACAATGGGGGTTTGGCTCTATTACGCGCAAGCACAATGCACAAAGCAACTCTTTCATGACACACGAGATGCACTGTGTAGATACGCGAGTGCGTGTACACCCGTTGGCTAATGGCAGGTGCTTTGTATTCGCCTCCGGAGTAGTTGGTGTTTCGCAGAGCACATGTTCTTCATGAGGAAACAGATTGGTCAAATGACCGGACAAGAAATGAGTTTAATAACAATGGGCTCCATCTAAGGAGACTTGAGTATAACGATGTCCAATGATTGATGAAACCGATTATTATGGGAATGGAAGTCGTGTAAGAGTAGAGCATGAAGACAAAAAGAGGAAATTTCATGAAGACGCGCGGCAATAGTTTTGCATTGCGTCATCCGCACACGAAGTTGCTTTAATCTGAAAAGTCGAGAAAAAAATGTAAAAAAAAAAAAAATAAAAAAATAAAGCAGAAGGAATGGTAACTTTCAGGATATTATACACATGGTACAAAAATTATATTCTAATTTTCTGCCGCTCATCTTTTTATTCACTATTTGTTTCCCTCCATCCGCAAGTCTCCTCTTTCTCAGTTTTCTGAAGTGTTTGTTTGTCACTGTTGACACCTTCTGCAAGAATACTCGCATTATTTGTTGTCTCAACACTGTGCTTGCAAGCGCCCCCCCTCCCCACAGCCAGCAAAAAGGAGGTGCCCGGTGCCTTGGCTGGGAATGGGCCGGCATATCGCATCTCCCTGGTAGGTTTTCCCGCGGGGTTTGCATACTGAAGATGACGAACAGAGCACACAACTGTTTCCCCCTGCTCGGCTCTTCACTTCACTCCGCGCTTCTGAGAAGCAGACGAGCGGGAGCGAGGCTAGCGAAAATTGTTTTTTGAAATAATGACTTCGTCTAGCAGTAAGCAGTAAGGAAGCAAGTAGTTCAAAGCCACCATTGAGGGAGTAGACTCAGCTGGTGTTTGCGAAGCAAACAGCGCGATTTAAACGTTAAATAGCTCCTTCAACTTAAATCTCAGAACGACTATTTCTTTCCGTTTTCCGTTTGTGTTTCTGCTTATAACGGCATCCAGCAATTCTTTGCAGGTCTTTGCAATTCACTTGCACATTTGCTGATGAATAGGTATCTGAGACTGAAACAAGCATACTTGAGAGAGGAGAAAAAAAAGTCATTATTCTGTCATGAAATTAAAACTTTTCAGTTTCATTTCATTATATTTCAATCCAATATCAATGTAAACTATATTCAAATATCTGTTACTGCCATTGCTATACTCAAGTTTCCTTGTATAAAATGGCATAAACTAAGTCTTAGACGCAGAAGTAACAGGTTTTATACAGCAGATCTCAGTTTTATTTCTCACGTAAGACCAGGGGCGGAGTTACATATGGGTTGAACAGACTATAGTCCGGGGCGGGACGTTTTGAGGGGCAGCAAATTTTACAAAAATTATAATATTTTGAATTTTAATATCATGTTCGTTTGAAACAAATACTGAAATTAACTCATATTCTATCTTTTTCTTTCTTAGACAAATCCCATTTATGAAAGATTGAGAAATCAGTTTCGGTACATTAATACGGTATACACACACATTACAGAAATCATCTCTTTTTATAAATAAAATAAATTTTCAAGGGGCGGCAAAATTAATGGAGCCCAGGGCCGTGACATGTATAAATCCGCCCCTGTGTAAGACCGAAACGTTTTAGAGAATTGTATACCCCGTGGCGTCACATCTATATATTAATTTGAAAATTTATGTTGTAGTAATATCTCTAAAACGTGTAGGTATTTATCTGCGAAATTGTTGGGTTACAGAATGTATACTTGACTACCAGGCCAGCCTAAGAAGTTGGTTTCACAGAAGAAGAAATCCACTGCTAGAGGGCCAGAAAGGAACCAATCTTCTAAGTGAAATAACGATGACTTATTTCCATATCTGTATTAAAGAACAATCGGCCTCAATATAATTTTGGATTACACGAGCCATCACTAAAACGAAATGTATTTCTATAGAACGATCTGCGAATGAAATACATTCGTAGAACATTTTAGAGATGAATTGTTTTCCCAGAAAAGGATTTGCGAGAGAGGAATATAAATCAAATCCCTAAAGAAGGGTTACAACCAATTCGTGTAAAACACCATTCCGAGAATAAATTAACCAAGTCCGAAAATGAGAATATTCACCGACACAGAGTCCCATCAATTGATTATTTCTGTCATTTACAATTATTAATCATAATGATGGATCGTTTCTCACCCCTTAATTTTTCACACAGAAATTCATTTGTAAGAAACGAGAATAAACTAATTTCATAATTTATTTTCTAGTGGGTGTAGAATACAAATAATAATAATAATAATAATAATAATAATAATAATAATAATAAATAAAAAATATGCCTCACAATGAGATAATTATACTACGAGTCTACTTTACTAATTTCCAATGCGTGAAGAAATTGAAAGAATACTATGCGGTCGGCGGTCATTTGAACGGTGTCAATGGTTTCGATAGGTACTCAAGAACGAGAGGAAAATACAAAAGTTAGAGGTGCTACAACAGCACATACTTTCTCGCACATAGTAACAGTAACGTAATATTATAATACCGTAATTTCGGTCTATATTAACACATCTCACTCATCACTAGTAAAACTCGTTTTAAATTGTAAGTCATTAGGAGGGAAAACTAATTATTTTCAAGCTGATATGGTCAAAACAAATTCGATAAATAAAACGGCTTCGTAGAGCCATAACATCTCCCAACAATGAGAAGGAATTCTCAGAATTTCAAACTACCCAGTTGCCGCGCGTGTTGAATTTGCAATGTGAAATCTCGCGAAAGATTCTAGCAAATGAAGCGAGTAAAATTCGAATTTGAAAATTTCGAATATATACAAAAATATGCTAAACTACACATATTTTTCAAAAATTCTACATGACATTTTTTAAAGAAGTGATATTTTAAAACAGATTTCATTTAACATAAAAATCTCTTTCATCAATATTGTACTATTGTAATGTTAATTTTTGTCGTGCAATTCACGCAAATACAGAGAGTTGGTCGAAAATGGCACCAGCACCGTTTTTTTACCGTTCTTTTCTGCATACAAAAAGAAACTTTAAATAACTAATTGAGAGACACTTTTGAGGGTATAATTGTTTAAAAATTGCCTAAATTTCACACAAAAACTAATCATATTTTCAAAAATCGAACACATTATTTGAAGATCTGTTCTTGATGAACGCAGAAATAATTATGAACTTTTACTATTTTCAAATTTACACCTTTTATTTAAGAGTAAGAATTCTGACCATTTATTTCAGGGGCGTTAATTCACACCATTTATTTAAGTGTATTATTCTCTACCAGAGAAAAAATAAAGAAAAAAGTTGTCACCATTTTCGAGAAAATTTTTAAAAAGGATGAGGCTTTATGTAAAGTAAAGAAGTAAAAAAAAAAAGTAAAAATCAAAATAGCCGTTTCAAATCCAAGGGGCACCAATGTAAGTTAGATCGGCCGAGGATTATCAGTTTTTGTGAATATCCTGCTTAAGGTTTATCCGCTAGCGTTATTCACCAACAGACATAGAGATGCATGTATGTATACATTGGCGCAAAAGCCTGGGCCAACCAGCGGCGTCCCGGCCTTGCGGCTGTGGGTTGCGTGGTACGTGTGATTAGCACGTAAGAATCCCTACACCGTATTCTGGTCTTCTCAACTTAGAAGTGAGTTTTCTCATCGTCAAACAGCATATCCTGGAACATTGGAAGGAAAACGGACACTAGACACACTAGATGGGCTAGATAGCACGCTGACTAATGAGTAGACATCTGATGTTTAGGGAAAGGCCTATTTTTTTCTAGAGAACTTATTTAAAGGCTGATGATATATGTCCATGAATCATGACAAATGATGACATTTGACGGAATTTTATAATGCTTATTTTTGCTTATTTTAGCATAAATGCCTATTTTTTGCATAAATACCTTTTTAAGGACTTTTTTGCCTTTTATTTATTATATTTATATACAATGCTAAGATATCGGAAAATCGGCGATGGTCCAACGTGACCATTCATTACGAAACATTCAATTCACGTCTTGAAATTTAAAATTACGAGAGAATTCCTGAAAGTATACCAACTGATTTTTCTCCATTTCCCTATTTCACAAATATTAGCCATGATCTGAGAACATGGGCGATTGACAATACGCCGAGGGAACCGAAATTTTAAGTGGAAATAAATATAAATTCCCAAAAAGTTTCAGTGTTGCTAGTGTTGGACTGCTAAAATATATGCCAGTCACATCGTTCAGATATCCTTCTCCGCATTCGAACTGATTTTGTCTCCCAGTCGTCACAAATTTGAAATTGTGATCCTTGAAAAGTTACTGGTAGTATGAAAGTATTTCTGGTTAATCAAAATTATTAGAAATGAAATGTAGAAGAGTTGTAAATATGTAAATCTAGTTTTATATTAAAATGTACGAACTTGTTTAGTGCATTTAAATTTACAAAATAATATAGACAAAAATTACAAACAATTTTATTTTATTTTATTGTGTATGTAATTTATGGCAGTGCCTTTTTTCTCCTTATTCTTGACATTTTCAGTGCCTTTTTAGGCGCCTAAAAGACGATTTTTTAGTGCCTAAACATCCGATGTCTACTAATGAGCTATCCGCGAGGGCAGACATACTGACAGACAAAAAGTTCAAATGTAGGTATTTGATCGTGCTATATCATCTACTTTCATAATGCGCTTAAGACGTGGCTCAGGGCATCAACTGATGTCACTGTAGTTCTTCTGGCTGGGAGGTCCTAGGTTTGAGTCCCAACGGCGGCAGAATTTTCGATACTAGCTTTCAACTTTTTAAATTTTTTTTTTTCGGCGTCTTCCTACATCTACAATTATGGTAGAGATTTTTTCCCATAATGAAATCTGTTCCTTAAAGATGCATTTTGAGATAAGTTCATGTATTTTTTCGGAAATTTGAGTACTTTTCGCTTAATTGTGCTTGAAAGTACGGGCGAGAAAGTGCTGTCTTAGCACTAGTTATATTTTTAGTATGTATGGAGCTGTTGTACTAGGAGTCCGTGTATGCTATAGTATTCGTGTTTATATAGTGTTTACTATAGTATACATATTTTAGTATTCGTGAAGACTGATTTTGTTAAAACATTGAATTTATTACAAATTTATATGAAAATATATCATTTTTTGGTTTTGGGCAGTGGACTTGCTACTATTTGGATTGACTTTATTGTTATAAATAATAATCACACATTTTCGGAGCAGTTTTCTTTGAATCCTGTCACATATTTTAAAAACAATTTAGGTTTTTTGTTCACAGACAAAAGTATGAATAATACAACTGAAGCGTGTTTTTTTTCTGGAACACTTGCAAACACTACTACTATCACCCTCCACTACTCACATTAACGGAATAGTGAGATAAAGCAAACCACATGCATATATGCACTTCAGTCACATCAGGAATATTAAGGATGGTTTCGCAAGAGTCGGAAAAAAATCCGCACTATATCAATTCCTAGCGTTGGAGACGTTGACAATGTTTGGGTTTCTTGTGAATCTTATCTGCAGGTTTTCCGCTCGAAATTCCCACAGTGAACCTGGAAAGCCGACGACTTTCCTGGAAGCCGCAAGGGCGCTGCGCAGCGATGGGAGAGGCACCGGCCTACGTACGACGACAACAAATACGACCCACGGCTCTTGGCATCAACTGTTGCCACTTCATTGTCTCTGACCGGTCCAGGTCCTAGGTTCTAGTCCAAGGGTGTCCATCGTGCGAGGCCTCAAAGGCCACAAATACGTTAATATGTTGTATTTGTGTACATGTAACATACGTACATTACTCGAACGATCCACACCTGACTTCCCCGTATTGTAGATCTCGGCAGTTTGTCTGGCTGCTATCCATAACGCGGGGAAACACATTAAGATTATGTAAATGATCTTGGCTGTTCGGGTGACGTCGCGTCGAAGGCTGTGGTGCCGACGTTTCGACCATCTTGTCGTGGTCTTCCTCAGGGCTGTTCTTCCGAAGCCCTGTTTAGCAGAGTCATTTGCAAGACTGGCCGCGGAAGTCTACGACTTCACATTGGGATTTTTTTTAAATACTTGAGTTTACTAGGAAAAAATTCTTAAGTCTAAACTTAACCTACTTTTAGATTAAGGGGGTGTTATCCTCGACTGCGCACGTGCGCTAGGGGTGCATGTTCTCGCCCGACGTGGATGCTAGGAAATTTCACTTTTGACTATTAATCTTTCGCGGGCCACAATAAATAACACCGCGGGCCGTATGCAGCCTGAGGGCCGTCAGTTGGACAATTCTGTTCTAGTCTAATCGGAGGAGGATTTTCGACAACAGTTTTACCGCATTCAGCCGCTGAGTGGAGGAGAATTCTATCTGTCGGCTGCTCTGATTGGTAGTTTTCCGTGGTTTATCAATATCCCATCGATGTCAAGCGAACGTCGAAACAGTACTAATGTAACAAAGGGAGCATGGAGCGCGCGGGATTCCTCATCTTTACCACCTCATTTCTCCTTACACATACACACTTACACTACTACACATATTGCGACCAGTCGGGAGTTTAAAGCTGGTCCCTGATGGAGCTGCGCAGGACGCGCTTAGGGGACTTACGAGACTTAGGATCTTAGCACTTGGCGGGTGCAGAAACACAATCAATCGAAAGCCCAACAGAAAATTTCAAGAGGCGGCCATTTGAATTTTTTGGGTTCTTTCCA
This sequence comes from Teleogryllus occipitalis, assembly GCA_011170035.1. Classification (NCBI taxonomy): domain Eukaryota; kingdom Metazoa; phylum Arthropoda; class Insecta; order Orthoptera; family Gryllidae; genus Teleogryllus; species Teleogryllus occipitalis. The sequence continues at coordinate 146,061 of BLKR01001551.1, forward strand.
GCCGATGTAGCCTCTACACTCCAATGGATGGTAGAGGAAAGGTAATATAAACCGAACACTAGAGCTGCACACACTTACGGTCTCTTTAAATCTGGTGTCAGCAGAACAAGAAGCCCTCAACAACCAACGAGAGATCAGCGACGAACATCCATTGCCCACGGTGAGATTTGAAACGCCGACGCTCATAGCTATTTTAGCCAGAGATGTCAGCGACTCTCAAATTCTAAAAACAGATACCGTCTATTCGATTATTGGATACTACTTCATATACTTTAAAATAAGTTAATAATGTTTGTAACATTTTGAGAACGTTTATAACAATCTTTTAAAATATTATTTTTTTGTAAATATGGTAGAACATTGAGATCATACTCATTTGAAGAGGCCCTTAAACAATATACAGTTTTTTCTCCTAAAACCGTATTTTTCTCAATAGATCCCTATGTTGTTTACGAAAATATGTTTGGAGATATTTGCAGTAAATAAAATAATCAAAGAGAGTTTTAATTGAAAAATATTCAATAAATATATTTAATTACTGTAGTACTCCCAGTTAGCGCACATTCAACGATTTCAAAGACACTTTATGTCGGAATATACTGTCACATATATTGCAATATCAACTTACCAGAGCTTTTTTTTTAATACGGCATCAGGGAGGAGCAGGAGAGAGAATCGCCTGACTGCATCCTAGTCAGTTTTCCATCATTCTCACTTCCCAGCTAATCCCCTTTCACTTTTCGTTACCTGCGAAGGCTTAGCCTGACTCTATCTCATTTCGTTCTTTCCGTGTGGCAGGAGGAGCTAACATTTTATTTTTTATTTATTTTACGACAAAAACAGTTAAAAACTCAATGTTACGACGCTATGGGGAGAAGTGAATTCTGTGCACGTTTTCAAAATTCTGTGATCCCTATCCCAAGCCATATTATAAAGCCATATATTTTGCCTTTTGAGGAGGTAAGTAAACGGCTTAGGAAAAGTTTACCGCGGGATGCAGTCGGAATACGCCCAGCAGAACGGGATGTAGTCGAGCTCTGCCTTTTGTGGAGGTACGTAAACGTCTTGGAAAATGTTTACCGCGGAATGCAGGCGCTATATGACCAGCAGGAAGGGTTATAGTCGGGCTTTGCCTTTTGTGGAGGTAAGTAAACGGGTTAGGTAACGTTTACTGCGGGATGCTGTCGGTACAGACTCAGCAGAACGGGATGCAGTCGGGCTTTGCCTTTTGTGGAGGTAAGTAAACGGGTTAGGTAACGTTTACCATGGGATGCAGTCGGTATACGCCCAGCAGAACGGGATGCAGTCGGGCTTTGAGGTAAGTAAACGGCTCAGGAAAAGTTGACCGCGCGATGCAGTCGATGTACGCCCGCGAGGACTGCTGGCGGGTGTGGGGCGGGGCGGGGCGGGGCGGGGCGGGAGCCGCGACGCCCCCTGAGTCATCGCGCTGCGCCAGCGGCGGTGGAATGCGACGCGTGCGCGGGCGTCGGGCGGCGGGGGAGGGGGACGAACTAGGCCCCGCGTTACGACCAGGTAAAAATGGGGACGCGCGTAAAGAATTCCACAAACATGCACACGTCACGAGTCATGACAAGGAATTCCCCATTAATCCTATACGTCCCTTCAACTTATTTGCTTTCTCTCATTACGGTTTACTTACTTCTGCTATTGTCCTACCGCATATATCAAACACATTCTGAAAACATGCTACAATTATCAGATACTGAAATTGTATTTCTAAATTCATGTAGTAACTCCTGTACGATTTGAAGTCATTGAATGCACGTTCAGCACTCGGAAAATGTATCCCCTTCAATTTGATGTACTAATACTGTTACTTAGACTCTCCCCCCCCACCTAAAAAATTATTTCCGGGCACTCTCCTAAAAATGTTTTGCAACTACTGTGTTATTCAATATACCAATTATTACTTAGTATATATTACATATTGATACTTTCTTAAGGCGATAAACTTGGAAAATACCATACGTATAAAATGGCAGAAATGTTTTAATGAGATCCATGCCATCATAAAAATGGATTTTCTCTCTAAAACCTGAATAACTATTTTCGATATGGCGAATACTTTGTATACATTTTAAATTGAATTATATATAAACAAACATTTTTCACAAAAATACCATTACTTTTATGAAAAGGTAAGAAAGGAAGCAAGAAAATGCAAGTAGGGGTGGCAGCCAACAAAGGCAACATGACAGCTGAATTCATTTGAATTAATAAAAAAGAAAAAAACACTTGAGAATTTCAAGGTCACAGAGATGAGGTCCCGTGGGTGATGTAACAGGATGAGGGGAGAAATGAACGAAAAAAACTGCGCAAGATGATTCACTGGATACCAAAAATGCTGAACTGACCTGGTTGTACCCCTACCTATAATTTATGGCTTTGTTGCTTCTCCGGGTCGTCATGTGAACATTCTTTTCATTTTCCGCTTGCTTCAAAGCTGGAGGAGAGGGCCTGCGGTATGTAACTGAAGAATGAAGGACGATCTAGACGTAAAATGAATACCAACTTAACCACAAACAAATAGAAGAGTTCAGGGGGATCAGACAGCTTTTATTGCAAAGCTTCACACCTTCACCAAAGAATCCCAACGAGCTCTGTGGAGCGCCTTAGGGACTTCCTTCGTTATTTTGTTCGAAGAGTTACACGACTCAATTTTAAATCAAATTAGTGGAGATACAAAAGCATACTTTCTCGCATCAGAAACGGTTACGTAAAGTTATATTACTGCAATTTTTGTCCATATTAACACATCTCAACCATCACTTCCACCATTAATTACCAATCGTAGCACATTACGCTCGAAAACGTAATGAATATAAAGGCTATCATCATAAATTTGACACCCCAAAATTCCGTTACATACACACAGAAATACCGCCCAAAAATGAGAAGTTTTTCTGAGAATTTTAAACTTCCGAGTCGCGGCATTCCCATTGTTTCCATATTATAACTCCTGAAATATTATAGAAAGAAAAAACGGGAAATTAGAATTTATTTCATGCAAAATTATGCATACATTTTTTTTGTTTTCGAGAAATTGTACGTGACCTTACTATAATATCTGACTTTGAATAACATATTTTAAAAAGGAAAAAATCTCTCTCTTCAATATTGTAGTTGTAAGAAGATACCTAAAAAAATTTGAAAAAATTTCAATGAAAATGACACTCAAGCCATTTTTAAGCGTGCTAGCTCCGACTGCTCTGTCGGTAGTTTGCCATGGTTTCTCCAATCATAGCCAGGCCAATGCCGGGGGAGCCGACGTGTAAGTCGACGCCGGACCTCACCATCCAGCGGGGGAAGATCACCGCCATCACCAGCGAAAAAACATACACTACATTTACGGGGCTAATGACGTTCGCAGCTGCGGCGCCCGGAAGCTCTAATCACACGCGCGGGGCGTGCACATCCCCCGCCGCGCCGTCCGCTCCGGCGCGGGCACCTGCCTCCGCGGCCTCGCGCACGCGAGCGGCTGAGTCACGGGCGCGCTGACGCACGGCGGCGGCGGAGCGCGCGAAAGCGGCCGGCCGCGCGGCGCGGCGCGGCGCTCCGTCACGCTCGTGGAGGCATTTCCCTCCCCCTCCGCCCCCGGCCGACCGCCCACGCCGCCAGGCGCCGCGCCGGCTCGGACGCGCGGCGGGGGCGGCGGCGGACAGCCAGCGCCGCATGATGCGCCCTACGGCGCGTGCACCCCGCGCGCTCCGGTTTCCTACCTTCCCAAAACGCGCAATACGATGGTGGGGTCAAAATTTCGAAATTCCCAATTGGGGGTGCTAGTCATCTTGAAGTCCAGTATTTGGATTTCGATTTCCGGCGTTGTGTGATTTGGGCAAAACTTCTTAAAGGTTGGGTAAACCTGAGCAAAACGTGGGCAAAACTTTGGTGTATGATACTCGATCTTTCGCGAAAGTTGGGGTGCCAACTTCACGCACTCCTCCAAAAAGGCGTAGACCGACTCCATCTCGTTCCGTTTTCCTCCTTAGTATAAGGATTGATTTCTGCGTTTCTTGTGGGATGCTGAGAATTGATCATAAGTTACACGTTTCTGTCTGTTTTCAAGAAATATTTGCATGTCTTTTTTAGAGCTATGGTAAAATTGAAAACCACCGGTTAAAAATTGGTGGAAACAAAATATGAAATTATCTATCACGAACATCTTCCTTCCCTGACTTAATATACACAAGTCCGATGATTCTGTCATGTTCACCTGTGTTCGAAGGCTTCTCTGAACTGGTGCGAGAACATCTATTTTGGCTACGTATGAATGCAAACTTAACTGCATTTTTTGCTCCTTACGAAACACTGGACGAACGAGACGGGATGGAGTCGGCTTCTGAGATAACGAAAAGTGAAAAGGGGATTACCCGGGAAGCGAGGGAAAATTGACCGCGGGATACAGTCGGACGATTCCCAGTCCCTTGTGTTTTTTCGTTAAAATACACATGATAATTTTAAAGTTTCAATATTCAAGTGCTGGGTTTACGGGCTGACCTAAGTGGACGACAATCGCTCTCTTTAAGGGCTGTAAGTTCCAATCACGAGCAAACCGATTTACCAAGTATACCATGTAAACATCTAAAAATATTCATTTTTTCACAATTTTCCAGAAAAGAGATGTACCAGTTTTCTGTACTCGGACGTTCAAATTTATTTGCAGGAATGTCATTGGAACGATAATAGCAAATAGAATAATTACAAATATGACCCTAGACTATGAAAGAGTGAGTGCGAGCCGAACTGTTCGCGCTCATCCCACTGATCAAGAGTTGGTCTCTAATGCCTTGCATGTTTTGAGTGCGCCGGACACTTTCACTTTGTACCGTCGTTACAACCAAGAACTTCGTATGTGTCTCTGAGTCTTAACTCATTACCCAGAACACAAATGCGAAGGTATTAAAACCAGAAATCGCACGAAGACTCACCACACTCAAAGACTAATTGCACTCAAACCAGGAAAAATCACTGTTCTCAATCAAACCACACTGAAATGAGGAAAATTCACTGGGTCTCGATGTGATGAATTTATATTAGTAACAATTTTGCTACCTATTATTAAACATTTCAAATTTTTTGGCAACATATTAAATTAACAAGCAGATTCTGCAGTTATTCATACGTCAAAGGCGTTATAACGGTCCGAAGAATTGAGCAGCAACAAAAATCCCAAGGGCTTTACACCCGACCCGTCAGAATAATACTTATACATAATAAAAAGAAAACAAAATTAACTACCAAGCATAAATTAACATTAATATAGTTACCGATAGTACAAAATTCTTCTTCTCATTGGAAGTTGGTTATTACAAAAACCGTATTATATTTTAGTAAGTTAAATGATCTGATATCAGTGGCAGTTTGATATGCCTACCTTTCACTATTGGCCCTTACTCGACAAACAGATATCCATCCGATGGCCCACGTAGTGTTTTTTTGTTTCGTGATGTATAAAAAATAGATAAAAACTATTCATCACGAAAATGGCATCTAAATTCACAATCATTCCCTGATATTGGGAATTAGTTGATGGGGTAACTTTGAAAAGGGTCAAACAAAAAGATTGAACATATCAGAATTACTTGTTAAATAATATTATATTGTTATTGCAACAATGATTAGTTCATGAGTTATAGTCATAATTATAAATTAATTAAGCTTCCTTTAACGATAATGAACGAACACATTAACTTTGTTGGTTCCTAGTCTAGCAGCCGGCCAGCGCGGACCGCTCCCGTAGCTTATCGCTGTTCATTTATCAGATAAGCCCATTGCGGGCGAGGCAGGTCGCTCAGTGACCTAGTGCTGTGACTCACATAGTGCAGTGCTTTGAAAGTTTTATTTATCAGTGCTATTCACAAAACAGTTTTCTGCGGAGGATAGCGCACTTGTGGTGATGTGGCGGCGTGCGTTTCAAATGGTGCAAAATATATTAAATAGAAATGAGAAAATCGTACAAATATAATGGTCAGCTCGATGCCAAGTCATGGAAATGACAACAAACGCCGAGTACCCTTCGTTACTAAAAGCGGTGTTTTCAGCCTGGGATTCGCTTAACAACTACTACGCAAATAAGCCAATTCGCTCACCAACAGCTCTACAGTCAATCGACCAAGGTCGCGCCCGGTATGCGTCGTGACGTCGCCAGCAGATGTCGTATGGCTGTAAGCATTGATAAAAAATATTATTTTTCCTGGTTTCTAATCATTTAAAGTATCAAGAATCGATATTTATCAATAAATAAAAGTTTTTCAAAAATTAAAATTTGATACCTATGAGCACGTTTCGGCCATCGTCAGACCACCGTGCGTCGCCGCAAACGAGAAATTCTCAGCCAACAATGCAGATAAGTAGCGTGCATGAGCCCTCGCTAAAGAGTATTGGTTTAGCGGTGATTTTTCGTTGACATTTAAAATGAAATAATTATAGGTGTTGTCTTTGCCGACAGTATTATATTGTTGGCAAAGAAGACGCCTAAAATTATTTCCCTTCGCTAAAGAGGCGAAGAATACAGTACCAAGATATCCTTTCCAAGTATAACAAATCTCAAATCAAACAGCTCCGAACTCCCGAGAACTTAACAACCTAGAACATTCCAACAAACAACAGATTTTTACGTCTTACACCTGACCATGATACAGCTGATACAATTTCCAATTGGTTTACTATTGAGAGCAATTAAAAATACCCCAATCTTTATGAAAGATTCACCAGCTACGAGTACTAGAAAAATAGTCTACTTAAACATTGAAATGTTTTTACAAGAGACAGAGGATCATACACAGGAGTTAAAGCCATCACAGTCCATGTTTACACCACACTGCGAAGAATCCTATCAACAAAAGGAGTATACTACCGAACATATCGAGATCCAACCAATTCAGCAATTTCAGTACTATTAAGAAATGGTTCAGTTTCGTATACAGTAGGTGAAATCTTTCAAGAACTCAACGTCAAATGTTGTCCTGTAAAACAGTCCTAAGGCGGACAGGCACTAACCAGTAACCGTGGTGCGTTTTCAATTAATACGGAATATGGAATAACTTATCCAAAATATTAAAAATGTTACATCTCTCCCATCCCACTAACTTAAGATAAGCCTCTGATTTCACTTATATATCTACAGTAGACGCTTTGCCATTCATCCCGCAACGTTGGCAGTCTGATTCAGGTTGTCAACACCTCGGCAGTACCGATGATCATAACTAGGGGCGGATTTTAATGAAATTTTGAGAACAATGCCATTTTGTGTAGAAACTCATTTTATGTTGTGACAAAAGCAAATGACCCACTTTTATACTTTTTTCTTTTCTTTATCGATTTCGGCTAATATGTCATTTTTTAACTTTTTCCGTAATTTTTAATACATTTTTTGCTGATTTAATCGATTTTAATGTCATTTTCATAGTCCTTGCCTCAAATAATATTTACGAGATGCAACAAATGTTCTTCACAGAATTCCTGAGTACCTATACCTGGACGCTTATTCGATTATTTGCTCAGAAGTTGTAATGTCAGCCATTGTGAGTACGTAATCTAAGGTTCCTGTGACGCCTGTCAGCGTCATTGGCGGTTTAGTCGATTTCGGGATAACTAATAACAGAGATTTTCTGGTAAAGATCAGTCCAAACCAAAAGTTAGAAAGCTGAGTTCACTTGAACGAATAGAAGAAGCCTCGATTACATCAGTAACATATCCAACAGCTTAAGTTGTTCATCTGAACTGGTTTTCATCACATTTTTTTTTTACATTTTCTTTCCTTTTAGGGCGTTTTTAAAACTTTTAAGATAATTTTATTGATCATTTGGCAATGTTTTAGGTCAAAATCCGCCCCCTAATCATAACAGAATGGACGCCAGCAGAGCTGCATAATCTGGATCACCAAACAAAAAACTAACGACAGTTCACCGCGCTCGCACCCACGTCGTGAGGTCGACAGAGAAACTCTCCGCAGATCATGAAGCTGTGGGCTTCAACGTATAAACGAAACGTTTAAATCAGGGAAGCAAACGCTGGGAGAATAATAAAAATACAAAGATGTGGCTCATCGAAGTATACCCTTAAGCTGCAAATGGCGTGTTTTATCATGAGAGAGATAGCAAGCATCAGAATAAGGGGGCGTTTTGCCGCTCCTTGGACAATATTCCCGAAATATCGAAGGGAAAGGAAGGGAAAATGAATAAATGTAACTTCATTTTCTGAGTATGTCTCCTAGAATTGAATGGGAAATATGGTTTTTCAAATCAAATATTATAGAGACAAGACAGGACACGGCGATACAACGGGAGACATTTGAAACTAGTGACCGCAGTGGCTCTACCTGTCATAACCACTGTGATATCAAGTGTAAGTTTGAATTGTTTTTAGTTTTCTTAAGAGTAAGTTTACTCGTACTTATGTTTGACAGAGTGATTCAAATCTTATTGTCTCTGTATTGAAATTTGAATTAGTCGCCAATTTTCCAGGTCACGTTACTAGGTTCGCTACTGAGCAGTCGTCACCCATGAAAAGTATGTGAAAATTTCAAAGGTTCTCCATTGTCTATATATTTTGTTCAAATTATCGTTCTCCATGTTTCGCGGCAGGAATACTATTCCATCACGGATGACATGATGAGGAGGTATTATTCCTTCACGGAGGATATAAGAGCCCAAATCCACAACTGATTTGCTATTGAAAATATATTTTATTACATCGGAGTGAATATTTTGTTAACAATCCTTGCAAAAAACACTCATTGCTTTCTGTGTTCAAAATTTAACAAGTATATGGCTCAAGGTAGAGATCACAGAATTATAAAAAGGTGCCTAGAATTAACTTCTCTCCGTAGCACGTCACACACAGTTTTTAACTTTCTAGACGTGAAATAAACAAATTTTAAAAAAGAAGGGGAACTGATACTCTCACGTGGGGGCGAGCCGCAGGATGACTTTCTAAAGAAACAGACCGAAGATCTGGTCCTAGTAGTGCAACAACAGACGCTAGGAAGGGCTAAGGTCATTCAAGCCAAAGTATATTAGAATACAGGACATGGCAAGTGCAGACTAGGCAAACAAAAATACGAAATAGTCAATCACCTAATCCGCGATTGTAAGCAAGATTGCACAGACAGTTTTCAAAGAACACAGGACCGAGTGGTCACCGTGCTACTCAGCAATATGTGCAGAAAGTGTACAGGCAACTGATGAATGGTGTAAGACAAACCTGAGAAGGTGATCGAAATAAACAATACAAAGTCCCTGGGATTTCAGTATTCAAAGAGACTCTGTTTGGATTACAACAATGCCAGATACTTCAAAATTGCGTCTGTGTAAAATTAAAAAATAACGTAATCTGGTCACTGTAAGTTACAATCACTACAATCAGTTCTGTCCTTTGAAGATTTAGCACGCAGAGTTAATAAAATGAATATAATCCTAACACTAAAAGTAAATGAAAATCTCATGATAAAATTGTAAGCGGTCGCCGGAGTGAGAAATCAAGGAGGAAAGTTGAGGCACGAGGTCTTTCACTTTCATTGAAAGCAAGAGTTTTGTTTTCAACAGCTTTTTTAAAATAGACCTACTAATGCTGCAACTTCACCTCTAAAGAAAGCCGCTTTCACATTACGTATTCGCTGATGCCCAGATAATTCTGACTTCACCAAAAATCTCTTCATTCTTCTATCTAATAATGTTCATCACAGTTCAGCTTTGTATGAGCCGTTAAAATTTTTCTACACTATTCATGCACGACTAAGTTACTTTTTAAGGGTTCGTACAATTGAGTAGCCCATTGTAAAAGAAACACATGCCACACATCTGTTAATTTTGAGTTTCTGACATGGTTAAGTAACTCATTGCATTGCATCTCTTGTTGTTAGAGTCGACTTTTCTAACGGGTTGGCTGAAAGCAGTGAGAATACAGTTCTGAATTTGCCTTCCAAAATGGCTGGCGTAAGTTTTGAGGATAATGAGTCTTATGAAGGAAATATACACGTGGTAATAAATGGCGCACACTGCCTGTATAAAATATTCCCATGATCTAAATGAAAAATCTTCCAATTAAGTTTGCAGAGGCGTGGCCATTCCCAAGTTCTTAATGAATGTGTGTTGTCAGTTAAATATCCCAATGGACGAGAAATAAAAGCAGCCAAATTCCAGAATTTGCAGCATTTCTTGTAGTTTGTTTTATCCGCGCATGTTTTCTTGAGCCCTCGTTTTGCTAGACGTGAGCGGGATGGGTGTTGGTCACTTCGACCACAGGACTATTATATCAAATCCGTAGCTCGTATTTGAAGCAAAATAGTTTGTAATGTAAGGGAGAAATCATTTCTGCTTTTCAGATTTTGTCAACAACATTCGTCACTAACATTTATTCTCAATTCAACTAATGTTAGTAAAGAAATGGATGTAGGTATTCCGGGGCTCAAGGTTGTCGAGATACCACCAATTTATGCCTCTTTCTATAATAATCTAAGAATGGTACAGTGGAGAAGATTAATATCACGAGACATTAGTGAAAACTTGAATGAAAAAATGTTATATAAGATATTAATTACAATTTCCATGGGGTTAAATATTAATGCATCCCATTAATCCTTCGTATAAGAACATTCATTTTAACAGTTCCTGTTAACTTAAATTACATGTTATTGTATTTAGTGTGTGTTTCATTATTTGGGGCCTATTCCTCTATTTGTATAAATTTCCTTTCTTTTTAATTTAAAAAATGAATAAAAATAATATTTCACCTAATAATTTAACAACATCCAATATTTCATCATATTCAAAAGTTAGTATACGGAGTCATTCAGAATGCCACAAAAATGGACTTCCTTAAACATTCCTCTTTCCTGTAAAAGCGTTGTTCTGTGACAAACGTCTGTATTCCGCTGGGCAACTCAATTTTAGGAGTCAATGATGCTAACTCCATTATAAATGTGAGCACATCATCTGGAGGCCATGCTTGGACCAAACAATAGTATGAAAGTGTAGGTTAATTTAAATATAGATTGATTTACAAAAGTGTGTTGTGAATAATTTTCAGTTTTACGTACATTTAAAATTTGAAATTTTCAACTCCCAGCTAAAGATTGTCTTGAAGAGGCTACCTCAGATTCTTTCAAGTGTTTCTGATTGGTTTCAGATTTTCTCTCTTCCCCTCTTCCCCTCTCCCCCTCTCTCTTCCTCCATTTAAATTTAAGTTAGTAGGGATTTAAATAGAAAAAAGTTCTGTTGAGATCACGAAAGGTAGACTTAGGAAAACTTGAGAAATGTTCTGAAAAAAATTGCAAGAGGGTTTAATATCATTAATAATGTATGAGGGAAATGAGAATAGCATCATAAAATATTACAACAATTCATTGTCTTTCGAGGCTATTCACATTTATTCATAATTTGAAAACAATAAAGAATGCTCATGCATTTGGTTATGTAGGGTAGGTCTCGTTCGCAGATCTTTAAGTCATAAATAAATTATTTTTAAATAAAGCCATATCCGATTCACTTATGTGTATACTGCTTTTTATTTAATTCTCAATATCTATATAAGAGTAGGCTGATGTAATGGATTGTTAGTTTCGAGGAAATCTCATCATAACTGTCAGCAGTGACTGACAGAGAACTCTTAACTCTTAATTCATCTCATTAAAATCAAACGTCAAAAAATAATATCATAATTATTCAGAGTATTTAATACAAACTGCACATTTAGATAAATGTTTCTGAAAGAGAGCATCAGTAACATAATTCTCCTTTATCAAAAATGTCGGACGAATTACATGTTATACAATAATAAATCTCGACAACAGAAGTGGGTTTTCCATCAATAAACAACATAGAATATCCAACTCATCAACAGTAAGCAGTTGTGCATCAAATGGACAGCTGTGGGAGTAATACCATCAATGCTTGTATTTCTCAATACTTGATTATGTATATGATCCACGTTGTGCAATACACTTATTTTCAACCCGAAAATTTGTTACATTTAATTCATGCGATGAACGTCAGTTACAACATTTTATAATTCAGCTATCATTGTAAAGTAATTCTGAAAATGCTGAATAATATGTACTTGGCGATTATGTATATGACTCTAGGATAGTAGAATAACTAGGGGGCGGAAACGTCGCCAAAAATGATCAATAAAATGCTCTTAAAATGTTTTAAAAATGCCCTAGGAGCAAAGAAAAATTACATAAAAAATGTGATCGAAACCAAATTGGATGAACAACTCAAGCTGTTGGATACGTAACTGATATAATAGAGGCTTCTTCTATTCGGTCAAATGAACAAGCTTGAAAATTTTTGGATTCGGCTGTTTTTTTTGTTTGTTTTTTTTGTTTGTTTGTTTTTTCTTTTTTTTTCTTTCTTTTTTCAGGAAATCTCTGTTTTTAGTTATCCTGAAATCTGTTGAACCGACAATGGCCCTGATAGGCGTCAAAGGAACCTTCGATTACATACTCACAACCGCTGACATTATAATTTCTGAGCGAAGATATTAAATAGACTACTCAGGAATTCTGTGAAGAACATTATTTTGTAACAACGTAAGTATTATTTGAAGCAAGGACCATTAAAATGACATTAAAATAGATTAAATCAACTAAAAAAGCATTAAAAATAACGGAAATGGGTAAAAAATTACGTATATAGCATTTATTTCTTCTTGTGTAATCGGAAATGAAGAGTAGATAAATTCTTGAAATTCCAATTTTTTGTTTACGGAAAAGCAATCCTTCTTCTGTGAAGAACATCTGTCATTTCCCACGTTCCGGGTTTCGATCGTGGAACCTTCATGAAAGCCCCTTGGACGGAAGCACACTCGTTCGGAAGCGCCTCGGGAAAAAAAATCGGCTTCCGGAAAATGACGAGTGTCTTCTGGCTACCGCATCCGCAGCGGAAAGGACACCGAAAAAGGGGAATTCGCCAAACTACGGGAACCACAGCGCAGCGGGCGGGCGGGCGGCGCACGCTATCACTGCTCATCTATCTGCTCTTCCCGGAACGGAACGGCTCGGCTCGGCGCGGCGCGGCGCGGCGGCGCTGGTCGCCTGGCAGTGCAGCGAAAGGAAGGGACCGCCCGCTGAATCACTGGCGATGCGACCGCTGCGCCGGTCGGCTGGCCGCGCCCTCACGCGCACCAGTGCGGAAGCCTTTCGGGCACGGCTTCGTTTGTCCGGAATTGATTAGTTCGTGTTTCCGGGTGCGTCAACTGCTAAGGTCATTAGTCCTAAAAGTGTAAAGCATGTTTTTTTTTCCCTCGGGAGGTGGCGGTGATTTTTCCCCGCTAGATGGTGAGATCCGGCGTCGACCTACTGTCGGCTAGAGGGGTTTTCCTCAAACAGGTATTTCCCACCAGCGGGGTACCGTGCCAGCCGGGACAAGCTCTACGATCCCGACTTGTCTTCTGGCATGTGTAATAGTGTAGTGCATGTATGTGTAAGTGTGCGTAAGTAAGGGGTGAGGATAGGAAAAGGAAGAAGACGGAAAGGTCGCACGCGATTCGAGGGCAACCGGATTAGGTAGCTTATGGCATCAAATGATGTCACTGCAGTACCTGTGACCGGGAGGGCTTAGGTATCGAGTCACGGCGGCGGCAGGATTTTCAATACTAGGTGTACAAAGCTAGGCCGAATTAAGCTGCTGTCTGGAGGGATATTCTAGCGGCCGGCTGCTCTGATCGGCGATTTTCCGTAGTTTCTCCGAACAAATGGGCCACGGACCGCGCGCGATCTTTCCTACCTCTTCCTTGTCCTATCCTCTCCCCTCATATACACACTTTCACTAACATGCACTACACTAACACACATGCCGGGAGACCGTTCGGGAGCTTAGAGCTTGTCCCGGCTGGGATGGTGTCCCACCGTGGGATGATACCCGGAGAAGGGAAAGAGAGAAGTCGTTGGATGTCACATTCCAGCTGAAAAGGAACAAGGCCACCTTCTGGTGCATTATATGTGATAACTTGGGGGCGGATTTTAATGAAATCCGCCTTTAATGATGTCTTTTTTTCTTTATTTTCGCTTTATAACAATGTCGTTTAGTATAGAAATAAAAGGAAATGAAATGACTCATTCCTATACGTCATTTTTTTAAACTTTTCCCGTCATTTTTAATGCATTTTTCGTTGCTTTAATAAATTTTAATCTCATTTTAATAAAACGTGCTTAAAATAATATTTACGAGATGTAACAAATGTTCTCCACAGAATTCCGAACTACATATACCTGGTAGCCTATTTCTTCGCTCCGATGTTGTAATGTCAGCCATTGTATGTAATCTAAGGTTGTAATGTCAGCGTCATTGGCGGTTCAGCCGATTTCGTGATAACTAAAGACAGAGATTTTCTGGTAAAGAACAGTCCAAATCAAAAATTTGAAATCTGAGTTCACTTGAACGAATAGAAGAAGCCTCGATTATATTAGTAACATTTCCAGCTTGAGATGTTTATACGAAATGATTTTGATCACATTATTTACGTCATTTTTCCTTGATTTTAGGGCATTTTTAAAACATTTTAAGAGCATTTTATTAATCATTTTTGGCGATGTTTTAGGTCATTAAAATACGCCCCCTAGTGATAATCTATTAACTGCTTCAGTATTTGAACAGCCCTTATTTTAAACCCCCGTCTCTATCTGTTCTCAAGGTGACATGCTCGTGAATTCGCAACCTTGACATAACTGCAAGAACCTTACGTGATAAAATGCACAGAAGTTTCTACAGCTGGGCTATTCAGCTTATCTTTCGAGAACGCTGAAAATTTACTTCATGTTTCGCAGAATAGCGATTATTATAACTTTAATAAAATTATCTCAGTAATTGTCATTCCGAGAGGTTTCAATAAACAGCTGATCTGTTTTCTTTAATTGAATTGTCAGACTTATTGGAGCAATCAAAAATGAAAATGAATGTTATTTTTAGATTTTGAAGAAACCTAATAAAAAAAACTCCCTACATTATCCTTTTTTCGCCCAGAAGCAGGGAGATATCTTCATTGTTTATATGTTAAATGTAGTACACCAGCATTTCGCTTTTTAAAAAACATCAAAATTCAAATGCAATTTCGCTTTAAAAGTTCTTGTCGCTGAAATTCGCTACTTTTTTTATTGAATTCAGACTCACAATAGGTCGCCGAAAAGACAGGGAAACCATTTACCGTATTTGCCGGCGTATAAGACGCACTTTTTACCCCTTCAGAAACTCGTCAAAAAATATGATGCGTCTTATACATGTGGGAATTTTTGTAACTATTTGAATATTTAGTATACAGCATTATATTAAATCAAATTTTTGTACACTAAGAAACAGGAATTTGTATTTTTACAAAATTGATTATTACATAAGCTAAAAGTTTTGCAACGAGATTCAATGCTGGAAGTTCGTTGGATCAACATAATCGTGAGGAAGATTTTTGAAAAAGCACGGTCTTTCCATGAGTACTAGAAAAATATCATAAAGACTCTCGGCGGAATATGAAGAAAAGGTTATTGCTTTTCATAGGTCACAAGTCCCATTCCTTTCATAAAAATAAAAATCAAATATAAAATTTAACATTGAAGAATGAAATCTGTCTTGAAAATAGGAGTACACCGGTGCGTCTTATACTTGGGCAAATACGGTAAGATAGTTTGGGTTGCATTTATGGTTGTTACGACCAACTCTTACCTCTTCGCATACCAGTCCTTCCGGGGCACAAATTTCCGCCCGCAGCAGTGGCAGCGCAGGCGGCGGCAGCGGGAGCCCCGCGGTGAGTCACGGAGGCGTTCGGCCGCGCACTCCTGTCCCCCCCCACCCCCCACCCCACCCCCTGCTCGGCTCCGGCAGCAGCGCTGGCCCGCGGATTCAAAAAAGCAATGGGCCAAACCTGCACAAGAGACAGAGAATGTACATTTTAGTGAAATGCTGCCAATGTGACAAAAGTACAATTTTGAGTCACAGTTGATGTAAGGCACGGACTAATGAATATTGAAAATCTCCCAAAGAGACAATGATTTTATTTTGTCGTGCAAATATATAGAGGAGCACGCCGCAAAATGAGGCCAAAACGTCCGAAACCTTTAGTAAAGCTGCGAATAGAAGAGATCGACGGTATTAGCAAAAAGGAACATTGTCACCTTGCTGGCTGTTGCCACAGGAAGGTTCGAACCTTCCAAAAATCCCGGATGTTTTCACGAGTGGTCGACGCTCGCGACGGAATGCCAGCAATGATCATCGTACAATAATATTTTCTATGAATTTGTCCACATCATATTGTACCAAAAACCAAATGTGGGACCAAACGAGGAAAAAGAAGAGGAGAAAATAGGGTAAGGAAAAGAGGAAGATAACAAAAAGAAGTTGAAGAGCAGGATGGCACTGTGATATAAAACTCTGCCAAAATAATGTTGAATTAAACAATATCTTGAAGATAGAAATCTACACATTTTTTTCAGACAGTTACTATTATAGTAAAAGCTGTTAATTTTAAAACATACAGAACATGCTAAGTTCAAGTTCAAGCACTACTGATAAAAGTGATTCGTTGTTGAAATGTTCAGACGAAAAGTATGAACGCAACAAAGCACATAATAATTTCATCCTGCCGTTTCGTCTGGTTGTTTTCTCCGCCTCGTAGCGGAACGAATCCTTTTGGCAAAATAAAAGGCCTCTTTCACTACGGAGACCCTAAAAAGTATTTCAGTAAGTACCGGCTTAGGTGGCTCAGAGCATCAACTGATGGCACTGCAGTGTCTCTGACCGGAAGGTCTAGGGTTTGAGTCCCAACGGTTCCAAGATTTTCGACACTAGCTACATAACTGGGTCGAATTCAACCGCTTTCACAAGGAGAATTCCAGCGAACCGCTGCTCTGAAAGTTTTCCGTTGTTTCTCCCATCAATGCCTGGCGAATGCCGGAGCAGTACCCTAACAAACGGGCCACGGACCGCGTGCGATCTTTCCTTCCTCTTCCTTGTCCCATCCTCGCACACTTATACGTACATACAGTACACAACCGCACATACCGGGAGCCCAGTCAGGAGCTTGGAGCTTGTTCCGGCTGGAGCGGTGCCCCTGTGGAGGAAGATACCTGGTTGGTGGAAATCCCGCTAGGCGACGTATAGGTCGGCACCAGATCTCGCCATGCAGCGGAGAAAATGACCACCTCTCCCGCAATAAAACAAACACTACATGTACGGGACTATTGACCTTGGCAGTTGACTCGCCCGGAAAGAAATAATCAATCAATCAATCGACGTATGTTTTGCGCGAATTCCGTGGAGTTTGGGCCCACTGCCTACCGCGCTCCGCCCGCTCTTGTCGCGCTCATATTGCGAACTGTTAGCGCTCGGCGTAAACCGGTACTCCAGGACGGGTGGGTCGCCGACGCGGTAGTTGACCGGCCGGCGGCGGTGGCGGCGGCGGCAGCGCGGTTTCGAAAAGTCGCGATTCGTCATGCATTTAGCACGTTGCGGAAGGTCTTTGACAGCTAGAGAAAGGAATATTAAGTGTATTGTTTCTGCCCGTTGCGCCATGCCGCCAGCGGACAAGTACCTTCACAGTTACAGAAATCTCGCTAACAGAGGAATTTCAATTAACGTCGCTTTCTGACATTGAACTAGTCCACGATGGATTGGAAAACGGTTGTATTTAGAGATATGTAATACAATGGTGGGGAATATCGGTGAAGAAGTATGATCCATGAGTGGATACCGCGAAGACCAACTCTGTAGACATAATTTTCAGCCGGGTAATAGCGATAAGTGAACGTTTGACAGAAGAACATTCAAGATTAAACTGATTGACACATTTTTTTAAAAAAATTTCTCACAATTTGAGGATGCATTATCGACAAATTCCTCCGAAGGACTTGTAAAAATTCTAAAATCATTTTTCTTGAGGTACTTTTTGAGAACCTAAATGTAAAATTAGTTTAAATGGCAATTTTAACTCACTCGGGACGTAAATGTAGGGAACTGAACAACACAACCTCGAGACGGTACCTTTTTTTGGAAGGGGACGAGTTGTTAGTTGAGGTTTTACATAGAGCTGGGGCTAAAATACATTTTATCTAATATTTAAGTAAATTGGTACATGTACCTTTACCGTCACTAGTCAAACCATCTTATCATCTCGAAATTTGTGTAACGTGGATACAATTCTCTATAAATGTTACATGTACTTCCCATACTTCCACAAAACTTCCAGACGAAACCATTGTAAGTTTTTAGCAGGTACAACTTGTCAGTGTGTTTCCTCACTAAAAAGTAACTTTTCGCGGAACTAGGGCAATGAGACGATGTGCAAATAGTGAGGCAAAGTTATTTCATCTATTTCCCCAGTGAATGCCAATGGCTTCGAGGAGTACGCAAATATATGGCTTCGAACGAAAATGATTTCGTGAGCTTCAATACCATAAGAGCCCCGTTGCCGAAGGAGCATCTTTGTACCGACCGACCAACTTTCGCAGTTTTTCAACGTGCGTTACTATCTCGATGGAAAGAAATATTCGTGGATCGACCTCAATAATAGGGCAATAAAGTTCTTTTCTGCAGACCATGGATTCCCTTCAAGCGATACCACTTAGATCCGAGCTACGTTTTATCGTATTATTGATACGATAACTTATACATGCTGGTTCGTATTTGGAAACTTCCCTTTATGCACTTCTCAATGTGACTTTTATGTTGTAAACTACCCGGCAGTCTCCTTTCTCTCTAAATAAGGAGAATTAAAGGTCTCGCTTACAACTGAACCATTTAAATTTTGTGTGTGGTTATAATTGGGGTCAACAGTTATAATTGTACACTGTGCTGTAAAGTCACACCAAGCTCTGGCTAGCGTTACATTCACGTCGTCAATGGACAACACAGACTCCGGGTATATCAACTAAACCAGTAAAAAAGCACAACAAAGAGCAAAAACAAGACGGAAGAACCCAATGCCCGTTTACTTTTCTCTAAATGCCCAACAAGGCTAAAATAATGACCATTACTATCTTCTTTCATGAAATATAATCGAAAAGTGAGTAATCTTATTATTTCATTTAATGTAAAGCGGAATCAGACGGTTACAAGTTTCAAAACCCTGCATATACAGATAATTTTCCAACAGTTCCCAACAATTTTATTTTATTAAGAAGTAAACGCTATAAAGAGTAATGTACCTGGTCTGGTCGTATTCTGGTCTTCTCAACATGAGAAGTTTGTTTTCTCTTCGTCACACAGCAACATATACTGGGGCATTGCAAGGAAAACGCACATTATAATTTTTCCCGACCGGGAGTCGAACCCGGAGTCGCGTCATGGAAAACGAGCACGCTGACCAATGAGATAAACCTAATAACCTTAGCAATAACTTAGCAATTGTAATTAATTATATCCTTTGACGTTTTTGTTAGAAAATTGAAAAGAAATAAAATATTTTAGTAATAAAGTTGAGTTGAATATGTTCACTTCGTCATAAACCTTCATATCGAAAGAGTGCATTGAAATTAAACTAGCGCGAATACTATCGACTACGAACTACTATCGAAGAACATTTACAGTCCATAGGTATTAATATTACCAGCACGAAACTGAAACCAGTATTGTTTCATCAGATATTATCACTATTTGCCACGAAATAAATAAAGCTATTGTGGAGGTTCAAAGGTGTCTCAAAATGGCGTTCTTTACAGTGTTTGAACAACAGCAGCCACGTACTAATTTCCAGCCCGTCACATCAATATGTTCCTCCCGCCCTGCCGTCCGTCTGCTCTCGCTGATACTACGTCCACCACCGCACGGGGTGAGCGTGTCGGGGCTCGTCTTAATAAGAACACGTGCGCCGGGTTGAGGGAGGGGGGTAGAGTCGAATAACAGCCGCTCCTGAGTAATGCCGCTGGGGGCCCCCAGTGCTCCGCCCCACGCACCCAGGAGCTCAGCCGGAGCCCCGCCGAATTTCGCGTCGCCCCTTCGCCCATTTCGCCCCGCTATCGCCCGCGTCATGCGCGCGCTTGTCGCCCGTTCGCCTCCCTATCGCCCGGGCGCAAGCGTCTTCCCCCGCCCTCGGCGCCCCGGGCGCAGGCGGTGCCAGCGGTTTACGACGCAGCCTGGCGCCGCGCCCCCGAGCGCCCTCCGCGACGGCCCCCCGCTGGCTCGCACCTCCCTCGCCACCACCCACGCCCCCACGCTAGCCGCACTATTTCTTCTTCTTTACTGGCGCCACGTCCTCGTCGGGTGGTTGTTAGTGATTCCGGGCACGATAACTACGGAGGTCATTAGTCCTGTAAGTGGAGTGCTTGTTTTTTCATCGGGAGGTCTTCCCCCGCTGGATGGCGAGATCCGGCGACGACCTACCGTCCGCTAGAGAGGTTTCCTTCAACCAGGTATCTCCCACCAGCGGGGCGCCACCCCAGCCGGGACAAGCTCAAAGCTCCCGACCGGTCTCCCGGCATGTGTAGTAGTGTAGTGCATGTTAGTGTAAGGGCATGAGGATAGGAATAGGAAGAGGTAGGAAAGACCGCGCGCGGTCCGTTGCCCGTTTGGTAGGGTACTGCTCCGGCATTCGCCCTGTGTTGATCGGAGAAACCTCGTAGAAATACCAATCAGAGCAGCCGGCCACGAGAGTTCTCCTCGAGACAGCGGCTGAATTCGACCAACTGACAAGTTAGTGTCGAAAATCTTGCCACCGTGGGGGTGTAACCCTAGGACCTCCCGGTCAGAGGCACAGCTATGACGATTGATTGATTAACTGAGCCACCTCTCCCGGTCCACGTCCTCGCTTCTGTGCAGACTGGTGCCGTATCACCCGCTGAGCTTTTCGCCCGTGCCTTCTCCAATTTCACCCTCCACATACTACGGAAGACGTTCTCACCGCCGTCGCTGCCCTCGCTCTTCCTTCTCTACCGTCGCCGAGGCCTCGTCCATTCTATCCTCATTCGGCGCAGACTGGCGCCGTGTCGCCTTCGCAGTTTTCGCCCGTTTCTCCACGCCCTCTCTGTGGATAATTTTCCCTTCTCGACGAACCCTCATTTATATTTTCACCCTCCACATAGTACCCATAAAGTTGTTCTCACCGTCTTCGCTATCCGCTCTCTTCCTTTTTCTTTACCGCCGTTTCGGCCTCGTTACTATCTCCAATCGGCGCAGAATTGGACGTTGTTGCCCTTCGCGCCCTCGCTTGTTTCTCCGACGTTCTCTCACTGGCTCGTTTCTTCTCTTCTCTCACCGCGCTTTCATTGTCATATTCGACACCCTGCGCAGGAAGACATTCTCGCCCTCTTCGCTAAACGATCCGATTTCTACTTTTCTCCTGCCACGGTTTGTTGATACCATTCATATTGCGCGCAGGAAGTTATTGAGTCGTCCTCGACACCTTGGCCATTCCTCCAGTTTCTCCATTGTCCTCTCGAAGGGTTCTTTCGTCTTTTCAACGTCAGCCGCCTTTTCCCTGTCGCCATTTCTTCTCTGCGCCCTTGCCGTGTCCGCTCTTCACCTTTTGCTTGCTCCTCTCTCACCGTGCCCTCACTATCACAATCCTTCGCGCATATTGCCTCGGGGTCTTCCTTATCCGCCCTTTTCTCCGCTTTGTACTCGCCATGGCTTCAGTGTCACCATTCATATTTTGCGAAGGCAGAACGCATCTCTTCCCATCGTGTTATTACTATTCATTCGCTTTCTTAATTGTCCTCTCGCTGGGTTATTTGCCTTCAGGATTCCAGCCGCTTTTTCGCTGTCATTATTCCTATTTTACATCATCTTTGTCTTCGTTTCTCCGAGGCCTTTTCCTTTTTCACTGGCACTGCTTCCTTACTTTCAGTGTCCGTCCTCTGCATCGACTGGCTCTCTGGGTGTCAGCGCTGTCACCTCATTTCTCCGACAGCCTCCCATTGGATAATTCCCTTTTCTAACCACACCGTGTCCTCTCTATTTCCACTGAATGGAGAAATGAATCCATCTTGCATGCGTTATTCGTTCTCATTTTCCAGTGGCATTTAATGGTTTTTTTTTCTTCCACACTCGCCATCTTTGCCATTTCGTGCAAAACCTTGCATTCCTCGTGTAACCTTTTCCACGTCCTTCTATTCGTCTTCCTCGCCTCCCAGTCTCCCAATCTCCTCGTCTTCTCAGCCTCGCTATTTTGATTTTTGACCTTCACTGTATATCCAATTCGTTTATTGCTTGTGTACTACAATTAAATATACTTGTTTCCTATTTTATAAGTTATTTCAAAATAACAGTAATGATGAATAAGTGATGAAGGTGGTCTCCAAGTTCATTGAGAAGCAGCAGAAACGAAACAATCTAGAATTAAACTGTCCATTTCAATCCATCTCGTCGCCACAATTGCACGTGGGTTGATCGTTGCACGTGTGTAGATCGTTCGTTTAATTCGAAACCTAGTTCCAGAGATGGATGTCAAGAGTCTCATCGGTATTTCATCCCATCCCTTCCTCTGAGTTCCCTCCACCTATCGCTCCCTCCGCGTCCACTTGCCATACCTCCCCCTCTCTTCCTCCCCTTCGCCCCTCGACGTTCCTCGGAGCCCTTGGAGCGTTCATCAGCCTGGCTACCCCTCGTCCTCCGCCCCGCCCCGCCCCCCAGCCGTCCGCAAATGCCGCGGCCGCCTCCGATGTCGCGCGGGGGAGGGGTGAGGTACGGCCGGCCGCAGACCACCCAAAGCACGGCTCCTTGCGACCGCCCTAAAATAAACAACGCACGCGTCAAACACATATTGACCGTGCGGGGGAGTCTATTGACCCAGTGGGATAGCCGTGCGCGGCGGCTGACGTACATTTAGGGACCCTGGGACGCGGGCGGGGAGCCTTGGCTGAAGACCCACGAGTGTCCTGATTAAATTGGCCTTCCTGCTGAGGAGAGAGAAGACTGGGGAAGGAGATTGGAACGACACACGATTAACCTTTACTTAAGTTTTTCGTCTTGATGGGTTCAAATAGTTAATTTCTCGCAGCTAAATATTGTAACAATATGGGCATCGTTGTTGACATATTACGAGTTAATCAAAATATTTAGATGTTAATAACTCGCGAAGATTTGATTACAGAATTAGTTTAGCAATTCTTCTTGTCGTATACACTTCTTTTTAATAAAAACATAATTTTTCGTCACAGTTATTTGTAACTGTTTCTGCAAAATGCAATCCTTTGTACATTACTTTGCTACTGTTCTCAAGCTATTCAACTCTGAAATAGTAATATCAAGCTTCTATATCAAAGTTCTTCCACTTGTTTTGGAACTGCTTCTCCCATATATATTTTTGAACAAGTACTCTGTAGCAAAAGTTCATGAAATTGTTGAAATTTTAGTGGCGTTTCAGATAGCTTCCCCTTTTCCACGTTTCACCTGAAATCTGTTGTAGTGTTTAAAAGCATATCACTCTTCATCAAAGTGAACTCAAAAGTGAAATTCTTTTTGCCCGTTGTCCGTCCCTTTGCTACATTGGCCAATGGCATCTGCGTAATTTACATCATGCCTACAGTCCTTGCAAATGCCAAGAAAGAAAGATATCTTCAAAACAAATACGATTATTGCCGCGAAGATGAATTGCAAACAATGAGCACAAAAGACAAATATTTTATGCAAATATTAGACATTTCCAAAATTAGTCAATCACTTTTCCCTTTGGGAGTACATCATCAACTGTTTGGTTCATTTTCGAGCATTCGTCTTTTTGGTTTTTTAGGAAGAAAACCTTTCACGCTAAGTAAGATTACGCCAGAAAAGTTTCAATGGTCATTTAAAAATCAAATTTTCATTAAAGAATCAATTTAATACCCTTAGGGAAACAGGAGTGCTTCGATTATTTGTAATAATTTCCTATTAATGATGATCATTAATATTAATTAAGGCATATAAACTCATATCAGGGATGTTCTCAATTTCGTTTGTGAAAAAAATCGCAACGCTTCTTTGAAAATGACTCCTTCTTGAACGAGATAATATGAATCTTATTGGAACACAACTGTAAATTAATGTGTCATTTCCAAATGTAATGATCTCGTCCCTTAGGGTATCAAAATTTCTGTATGTACCAATGTTGCGATTAAAATTATGTATTGGTTAGCAGATGTAAAAAAAAATACGTTTTCTAATTATTTTTCTACTTGGAATTTCATTCTATATTTTTGTGAACGAACTTCCAAATTCCAAGTTACTGGAATAAGTTTGTTATTAGAGGCGAACAAACAAAATCTTTCATAATTGCAAATTAATACGAATTTAATAATTTTGAATTATTTAAATCGTAAAGTTTCTTTCATCAGTGGAATTAAAAAAATATAGTTCTGAAATTTTCAGTGTTACTGCTAGAAGTTACACAAACACGAAGACGTCTTTTTTAGTGCCTTAATACCAACCCGGGAACTCTGCTCTCCGAATGTGATCGCTTTCCACGATCTCCTCGCGGCCGCCATGTTGCTCGCTTCGTGAGTGAAGGGCGCCGAACGGCGCCCCGTCTCGCCTTGTCAGTGGCCGTCATCCCTCACAGTCGCCTCTCCGAACTGCCCTCCTGATTCTCCCCAGTTCCTGCTAAACGCGTCTGTTTCTTGCCCTGGCAGCGCAGCACTTGTGATTCATCCCTCTTCCCTCTTTCTTCCATCCTTCTCTTTCGCTTAAAACCATTCGTTCTTTAATTTACATTTCCCGCAAGAACACGTCTGTCTACAGTTCTTCCAACTTCACACAATGTTATAATTTATATTTTGTTATAGTTTTGTCCAGAATTAGGTTACTACTAGTATTAATATTTCAATTATATTTTTCAATCACTTTATTTCACAACTGTTAAGACGTTTTTTTATATTTCCATTGTATAATGGTGTCCTTTGTTGGCTGCAACCATTATGCAAATGATATTCATTACGATACACATTTCATTATGACACAGGTTCTTGACCAATCAGAGAAGTGTACAAACCAAGTATTGATTATCATTGAGATTAATTAATCATTGAGAATTATTCTAGTAAATGTTTCGTTCGATTCGTGAACATTAAAATTGCACTTAATATTATATTATGCTTGTCAGTTTGAATTTCTTTTGTTATTAGTAATATTTTCGTGGAATATTATTTAAAATAAATTGGATCGTAATTTCACTTTGATCCTATTTGACTAGCGCAGTACTACCTCGCCGGCGGACTGGTAACCACAGCCACCTGCGGCAGCATGCGAGGCTAGGGTTAGGTGGCCTTGACTGAATCCTACATCCCAAACCCCGCGAAACGATTCAATGTAAAAGTTTAACTTATAAACGTCGTAGAAAAAGTACCGTATGAAACTCGATGTAATGGGTATTAGTACAGGAGTGTGATAATACATCTCATACATTTGAGTGTCCCATAACTCCACACGAGTGCATCATTACATCGTCGTTTCATAATGTACTATTGAACAACAGACACGTTTATAATATTATAAAGCTTCTCGTTTCAACCACTCAAGATTGAACCCAAAGAAGGAAATATCACCCCTGTTATGGGATACGGACAATGAAACGTTCTCGTGTAGTCGGTAATATCATTCAGGGTAATCATTCAGACGCATCCCATCACGCATATCTTTACGACATGAAGCATGTCTGTCCACCTGGTATCAAATGACGGCCCCACGCGCACCGGAAGTGAATTGGTAACACTACGTCATCCAATCTATTAACTCTCGGTTTTGGGTCGCGACCTCCTTACTCCTCGGGTCGGTTCCTCGTACTTTTCCTAAACTTCCTCCTGGGCGCCCTCGCTCGCTCCCTCCGCGCGCACGATTTTTACTGCCTCCGCGCTCTCCGTCGTCGCCGCCTTTGCCGCGTCCCGCGCCGCCGCCTCCGTCCCCGCCCGTCACGTGCCGCGGCCTCATACCCGCGCCGCGCCGCGTCACCAGGCCGCGCTTGGAACAATAAACGCCCCCGCGACGACAGCGGCGGCGGACGCTCCACGGCGCCCCCCCCCCTCGCCCCCAAGCCTGCCTCAGGCGCCGCCCACCTCGATTCATTCCCCTGTTCCATCACCGTCCTCCGATCCCACACTCCTCTCGCCAGAGCTTCCCCGTCCGCCGACCCCACACCCCTCTGGCCCGCCCTCCTACGTTCCAACACTCCTCTGGCCTGCCCTTTTACGTTCTCGTCCTCCTCCCATCCCACAATCCTCTCGCCAGACCTTCCCCGTCCACCCCTCCGCCGATCCCACACCCCTCTGGCCTGCCCTCCTTCGTCCCAACTCACCTCTGGCCTGCCCTTTTACGTTCTCGCCCTTCCCCATCTCACAATCCTCTGAGCTTCCGCCCACACCCCTCTGGCCCGCCCTCCTACGTTCCAACACTCCTCTGGCCTGCCCTTTTACGTTCTCGTCCTCCTCCCATCCCACAATCCTCTCGCCAGACCTTCCCCGTCCACCCCTCCGCCGATCCCACACCCCTCTGGCCTGCCCTCCTTCGTCCCAACTCACCTCTGGCCTGCCCTTTTACGTTCTCGCCCTTCCCCATCTCACAATCCTCTGGCCCGCCCTTCTCCATTCCCACCATTCTTCCGACCCTATATCCCCTAGCCAACCTTTTTCGTCCTCGCTCTTCTCCGACCCCACATTCCTCTGACCAGCCCTTTCTCATCCACGCCCTCCTTCGAACTCATACCCCTATGGCCCACCGTTCTTCGTTCTCGCCCTTCTGCTGTCCCACCCACCTCCGACTCTATACCCCTGTGGCCAGCCCTTTTCTGTTCATGCACCTGGCCGCTCCCGCCCTCATTCTCCCGATATCTTGCGTCTCTGTGCTTTGGCCCTTATTCTCTTTTATGCGCCCGACTTCTGCGACTCTGCATTTTAAGCTAACGAAGTCGTGCCTTTTGCCTTCAATCTTTCCACTATTTTCCGTCCAATGTCCTTTTATTCCTCCTAGCCCATTCTTTCCGTATTTTCCCTTTCATTACTAGTTTTATTGTCTCTGTTCTCCCATCTACATCTGAATTATTCTTTCATTTTACCCCGATTTAATACTTCCTCCATCTTCGCCGCATTCGTCATCGTATAGTCACCTCCCGCAAACTTCCTTCCTTTCGAGACAGCAAAGAGGAAATATATTAGACATAGTCTTCCCGCTATGGTAGCAACATACCGCCTTTCGTGTTCGAAACCGGAAACTCAGTGTTCAAAGAATGCATCAACATTTCCATCGGATGAATACTAACTTCTCTTGTGGTCAGAACCTCTCGTCACTCTTCGGTCATCAGTTGCATCCGCCTCGTCCAACGTCTGTCCATCGCAGTCGACCAATGTAGCCTTCGACTCTTCCGCCGCGTACGTAAAGGTGCAAATTACGCACACGTTAGCAATCTCCCCCACTTCCAGCGTCGTTCTTCCCGACGTCCTCGCTCTCCTGTTCATCCTTGCTTTCCGTACCATCCTCGATCAACGCGCCAACCTCCTTCGCCTCGCCAGCCTCCCTCTCCTCTCCGCCCTCACAGTCAGAGAGTTGACTGACAAGTCATTCTCGCTTTCCCCGCCATCGTCGCTCTCCGCGCCATTCTCGCTCTTGTCATCATCGTTCTGTGTGCCATCTTCTCTCTCGTCATCCTCCCACTCGTCATACTCCCTCCCGTTATCCTTCCTCTCGTTATCCTCCCTCTCGTCATCCTCCCTCTCGTCATCCTCCCTCTCGTCATCCTCCCTCTCGTCATCCTCCCTCTCGTCACCTCTCTCTCATCATCCTCCCACTCGTCCTCTTCGCTCTCCTCAACATCCTCGCTTCTTTCACCATCGTCTCTTTGCTCCATTCCCTTACTCCATCGCGAACCAACCTACGCAACCACACCCCGCTCTCACATCGCTTCTTTCGTGCGCTCTCGGTCTGCCACAACCGCACGCCCTCCCTCCCCATCGCGTTACTCAGTCCTCTTCGGCGTCCCATTCCCTTACTCCATCGCGAACCAACCTACGCAACCACACCCCGCTCTCACATCGCTTCTTTCGTGCGCTCTCGGTCTGCCACAACCGCACGCCCTCCCTCCCCATCGCGTTACTCAGGGCGCCCATGGAAACGCCCCACGTCTCGCGGCAGCTTCGCGCCTGTTTCGCGTCGCCCCCGCGGGCGGGCGAGCGCGGGGCGGTGCCGCCACCGCCGCCGGAAGTTCCGGTATACCGTCCTCAGCGCCGGCTGCCGCAGCTGTGCCGCCGCCGCCGCTTTACTGCGCGTTTACGAGCGTTGCCTGCGGCGGCGGTGGGGGCGGGGACGGGGGCGGGGGCGGGGGCAGCGGGCGCCGACCCGCCCCACCGCCGCCGCCGCCTCCGCTCGAGCGGCTCCCGGTAAAAGCGAGCGGAAAACCCTGCTACCCGCCGCTTCCTGATTTTTTGCCGCCGCCCCTGCCGCCGCTCCCGTTGCTTCACCGCTCGATACGTCGCGCCCCCGAGCGCTGCCGGCTGACGGGTGACGGTGGCGGTGGTGGCGGTGACAGATGGAGGCCGTTGGTTTTAGTGCTAGTGCATGTGTGTATTAAACGGGTGGTTGGTTGCAGAGGTGGTCATCATGGGCAAGGTAGTAAGCTGATCCCTCGATGTTGACGAGCTCTGCTGTTGATTTTGGTCTCATACAATTATATAATTGGGTGGAGGTCGATGTTTATGGTGGGAGAGCAAGAGGGTAGTACGTTCGCAACTCTGAAGAAATTGTTGGTTTTAGTGGCAGTCATAAAGACAACGGTAGTACGCTTGGTAGCAGTTATTTGTTGGCGCTGACGGGATGTAGCGGTGGTGTTCGTGACGGACAGAAGTAATTGCTATAGCGAGTGCGATTGTCACTAAGTCGAAAGAATTAAAGGGATGATTATTTATAATGGTGGTCATAATGACAAAGGTCATAGGTTGGTAGTGGTTGTGTTGACCGTAACGTTCGGATTCGTCGGTGATGATTAGAAGTCAAATCAAACATGTGCAAAGTGGTAGTCAGTCATGTTGGGAAGTGTAAATGAGCAGTGAAAACACAAAACTGAAGGTTCAGTCCTTTGCAGTGGCAGTCCTCATGAAAATCATCATGTATTGCTAGCCACCCAGTTGAAGGTGTTGGTATTTCTATGGCGACGTTGTTGTGACAGATTGAATTCAATGTTACAGAGAATTCCACCGTCTCTGAATCTACTTTCTTGGAAACTGAAAAAAATATTCGAATTATCAAATGGAGTGATACATCGAAAAAGTAATGCTTCACTTCTTAAATTCCAGAACAACGTCTAAAATGATTACGACGAATAAATAAAATTCGGTGAATAACGTAATTTTACGCGTGGTATAGTGATCAGGCAGCTCTCCCTCCATCTTTGGGACCGGAGTTCAAATTCCGGTCGATTCATGTGCAATTTGTGGTTCACGGCAACTTTTCTCATATTCTTCCTTTTCGACTGCGTCTAGTTCCACCATTGCTCCATACTCATACATCATTTCTAAAAAAGCACTTAACCATCAGATACTCTCTTCATAAATTCTAGGTATGGCCAGGTGTTGGTATCGTTCTGGTCAGGTAAGGCACTGGCATCGAAGAGGAGAATGAAGCATGAAGGCTTTGCCGAATTCGCGCACAGGCATGTAATTAGTCTGAGGAAAACAGTGAATATCACGTTAGTTTGAGTGACTGATATACAGAGAGCACTAGAGATTTGGTGACAATGCAATATGTTGGTGGTATGAACTGGCAGAACAGAAACATGTGGTGACAAAGCTGTTAATTCCAGTTCTATGACACTCATTTATAGGAGTACTTGAATTATGCTAATTTTTTCAAACACTCACTTGAATATAATTTAGTTTCAAAACATTCACTTCGGTTTCACATTCCCTCCAACAAACACATTATTTCTAAAAGTAATAATGATAACCATTAATTCCTAGATTTACACACTACTATTATCAATCTAATAACGACATAAAAGGGACTGTTCGTAGTGAAGTCATTGGAAACTCGAAGAGCTCATTAGAGCTCCACTTGCTTCTATTGATCGACTGCAGTATAAAGCCCGTGGATAATTGTTCTACTTTTGCGTTTTACACTACCTCGATGAGCACGTACCGGTCAACGGCCACTATAAACGAGTAAGTTCTGACCTTTACTTCTGCGATCAATTTCCTTCGTGGTGGATTAATGGAGATATGGAAGATAGTTTCGTTTCCACTCGGAACTTTCCATTGCCTGTAAATCAAGGAAGAAACGAATCGACAAAATCAATTCCTTTCAGTGTCTTTTACGACTTGAAACTTCATTTAGGTCATAATGGCGCCACGATATTACCGCACATGAACTACATTAATATACGGCACGTAGACTAGATTTTAAAAAAAAAAGAACTAGAGGTGCTACTGAATGGCACGGACTTTCTCGAAGTATAGTTTTATAATTTCCTTGGTGGGGACTGGTACTGTACAGTCTTGCCCTTCATTCTTGCCAGCTGCCATCTATCGCCGCCCAAAGTACATTTTTTTGAAATTTTCTCAACTTTTCGGTTTCCAAATAGAACTGAAATATAATTTTAAAAATATTAAAGAAGGCTAAAACCTAGTCCTAAAAAGCAATTTTCATTGAAAAATTTGGAGCCGTTTTTAAGAAAACGGCGTTAAGCGTTACTGTAAATGCAAAATTTGAAGCAGTTTTTCACAGGAATCTATTGCGTTTTCGAAAATCTTCATTTAAAGTAATTTGAAGAAAATCTACTCGTCATTTCAATAATGTATACAAATCCATTGAAATGTGCATAATCACAGCGTGAGAGATATTTCAAAAAAATTACATTCGTGGAATTTTTGAAAAAACAAAATAATAGACCAAAATGAACTCTACGTCATATTAAACAGTGTAACTAGCACTATCCGTTAGAAAAAATTGAAGAAACAATTTGGAGCGATTTTTGAGAAAATGGCGTTTGAGCGTTATTGAAAATGCCGAATTTTGAGATCATTTTCACAGAAAATTGTCGAGTTTTCGAAAAATTTTATTTGACATTATTTAAAGCACATGTACTTATAAATACACCAACTTGAAGAAATCTCTTCTAATGTAAATATTACCAACGTGAGTGACAAATAAAAAAAAGTACATTTTGTAATATTTACATGAGAGGTGATTCCTTCACGTTATTGTATTTACGAGTACATTCGCGTTAAATAATGTCAAACAAAGGTTCTCGATAACACAACAGTTTTCTTTTAAAATGAGTTCAAAATTTCACATTTTCAGAAACACACAAACTCCATTTTCTCAAAAATGGACCCAAATTCTTTCTTCAATGTTTTCCAAGGGAGAATGCTAATTTCACTGTTTAATATAATGTAAAGTTTATTTTGGTGTATTCATTTGTTTTTTAAAAGATTACACAAATGAAATTTTTTAAAATACCTCTCACGTCGTCAATCAATTTATATGCATTGTTATATTTGTGAGTAGAAATGCTTCAAATGACTTCAAATGAAGTTTTTCGTAAACTCAACAGAATCCTGTGAAAAAGAGGTTCAAATTTCGTATTTACAGTAATGTTTAATCGCCATTTTCTTAAAAACGGCTTCAAATTTTTCAATGAAAATTTCTAATTAGGACGAGTTTCTACTTTCCTTAAATATTCTAAAAGTTATAATTCGGTTGTACTACTAAAATAGCAAAAAGTTGAGAAAATATCAAAAAAATGTTCTTCAGGCCGCAATAAATGGAAGCCGGCAAGAACGAGGGACAAGACTGTACAGTACCAGTCCACACCAAGGAAATCGGAAAACATTACCACGAGAAAGTCTGTGCCATTCTGCAACACCTCTAGTTTCTCTATCATGAAATACTATATATTAAGAAGAAATTTTCAAACATTAATATCGAAAGTGTCTACACCCTTGAAGAATATACAGGGAGTCTCACCAAGTATGGGCCACCCCATGGTTTCTAAACGGTTCCCGATATCGAAATACAGTTTTCGCTCAACAATGTGGAATCATGGGGCAAGTATCGTGCATTAGAGATATTGTTTGAAGTACTTTAAGTTTTCTAGAAATTTAATCATATTTGATTTTTTAAATGGAACTATGTATTTTCTCACTATGAATCTGTTGCTAATGAGAAGAATGAGTGGATCTATTTAAAAATCAAAGATGATTAAATTTCTCGAAAAATAAAAATATTTCGAACAATACCTTTAATGCACATTACTTGTCCCATGATTCCACATTGTTGACCGAAAACTTTATTTCGATATCGGGAACCGTTTAGTAGTTATGGGGGTGGCCCATAGTTGTGGGACTATCTATATACTGTGTGTTGTGTTGTATATTACATTACATCACTCAACAGCAGCTAACACGAAATTCGTGGATAACCAAGAATAACCAAGTGTTTATTATAGCTAGGAATATTTGATTCTATAAAGTATAAAAGACAATTCCATACATTCTACCAACCACTCACCTTTGTCACAATCGCGGTCTCGTTGGTCTGCGTTAACTCTTCTTGAGCTGTCCGGCGCGTGGAGCTGTGGAAAAGTCATGAGTTAGATATCTGATTTTAGCAGCCAATCGCGTACGAGTGAGAAATACAAGCTCAGCTGGAGTCTGAGGGGAAGAGTGAAAGGTAGACCAGTGATCATTGGCTCTCCAGGTCCACAAAGACGAGCACTTGACCGGATTTACCTTCAAGAAAGATAAGCAGTTTCTTAGGTGCCGACATCCATGGATGTCCCGTGCCTCAGAAATAAGTTCATGACATATTAGAAAAAATTGTCACAGATTTGCATCTGCAAGATAATTGATAATAATAGTCTACGCACAAAAAAGAGTTTAAAAATTAATTTTCTTAAATATTTGATTTTTTAGAATTTTTTAAGGGCCCATTACCATTTGTTTTTAGCATCCGGAAGTATCTAAATCCGGACCTTCGTGGACACAACGAAGTTTCGCTGTGAAATGTTGTTATTGTTTTTCGTCTAGTAAGTTTGCCAGCGTTTGTACCAACCGTTGGAAGAAAGTAAAAGAACAATGGACATTGACGCACCCAAAGTACTTTTCGGAAGTGGGGCCAGCACTATGCACAACAACATCCATAGATATCTCAGAATTACACATAAGACAAGGATAAGCACACTCACTGTTGTGACTCTTCCACACGGCTGAACAGCCTAAGAGGATCTGTCTGTTTACACGTTTTAAATGCATGAATAGTCTTTAGCACATCGTCTCACATTTAACTCCTGTCATTACTTACTTGGGAATTTCACTTTCATAAATTTCATATAACTTGATACACATTTAATGTTTGAAATCGAGAGAGTCACTGGGAAACCTATCAAAAACCAGAAATCAAGATCAATGGGCTGAAATACGACGGCGCAAAACATTGAGTTTTCCAGAGATCTCGCACTTTGTTCTAATTTAAGCCATTATGGTCAAATGTCCAGTGTAACATTAGGGCGGAATATTTGAACTTAATGCATAACCACGGTGAGGCTTAGATTCGGAAATCGAAGACCCTTTATTAAAAACTGATTAGTAGAGACCAAAAAAATATACAGTTTGAAACGTTACATTATGTACGTAAATATGTAATGAAAGCAATAAGAATGTGTAATAAATATGTGAAATCGGATATAATATGTAATATTGCCATACAATATCTATAAAACATTTACATGATTCAAAAATACATTTATAAATTTTTTTCTAAACAAATTTTGAAAATAATACAAATATTTTGAAAACCAGAAGGCACACGTTGATGCACGCTTTGCACCGTACAACTTTCCCGTCAATAATAAAAAACTTCATCCATTACTATCTAGGACCGTAATTTAGCATTCACACTAGCGGCAATATACATCGTACAAACTGGCGATAACTACGACCAGCAAACAATCACTCTAGCGTGCAGTATTCTCATCGAAGTGTTACACGTTGGTGATCGCCAAACTTTTTTGGAAATTAAGGTCAGTGATACTTTTCACCTCTAAAGGTAAAAATGATCCCAGTCGCTGACACGCACCTCCCGCCACTGAGAGAAATGAAGCAGGCGCGCCACACTCTGTGAACATCTGTTCATGTTTTCACGTCACTCATCTCCTCGAGTAGTCAGCATGCTGTAATAATAGAAATAGTAATAATGTAGTAATAATGCTGTAAGCTAAATAAGTGCTAGTAAAATAGTAATAATGTTGAAAAATAGATGATTTTTTAAAAATACTTCTTTACGTAAATGAAATATGTAATAAAATTGAAGAAAATTGATAGAATAAAAAAAAATACTTTGTGAAAATATCAAAATATCTAAAAATGTAATATAGTACTAAATATATAAAAATATGTAACGAAAAAGTTGGATATTGTGTTTAGACGGCCACGAATCGCCAAGCTCACAATTTTGAGAACGGTAAGTACGAAGACAAAAAGTATGTAATTACATAAAAATCCGAATCTCTACTGAATAAGCGATTAGCATGGTGATTAGATAAAATTAAAGAAAGAAGTGTGTAAATGCAATACAATGCATTTAAATCTCTGAAACTGTTTTTAAAAGCACACGAGTGTGGATTTTTGGCTTACTTTTACGAGCATGACGATCAAGGGAAGAGATACAAAACGTGATCCTTTTAAAAATAACCTGAAAAGTGACGTAACTTCTAAAAAATCTGAGTCAGACCATTGTTGTTCCAATGGCCTACTGACCCTTGCGAGACTATCTTAATATCGCAATATAAGGTTCATTTTCCTGCCTGCACCCTGGTTGCGTGACAAAGTGCACTAGACTCTACAATTTATTACACTTCCACGTGTTGCTCCTAACTCTCACATGAACACACTGTTAAAGTGGAATATGTGCGTACTGAAAGTCCATGAGATCCTGCATTATTAGAGGCAAGTGGAAACTAGAAACATTAGCATGAATGTGGAGTTAGAAAC
The DNA here is from genome assembly GCA_011170035.1 of Teleogryllus occipitalis. Lineage (NCBI taxonomy): Eukaryota > Metazoa > Arthropoda > Insecta > Orthoptera > Gryllidae > Teleogryllus > Teleogryllus occipitalis. The sequence continues at coordinate 180,940 of BLKR01001551.1, forward strand.
GCGAAGTACTATCCTGCGAACGCAGTAATGAATGACGTAGAAAAGTTACTGCTCAGAAACGCATGTGTAAATGTACGTATATAATCTGTGATTCTAGATGATTATGTCCATGTGTTACGCATATCAGGAAGGTGAGTCAGAATCGCTAAAAGTACTATTTCCTGTTAAATGTTATACCTGCTACCACACGCAAATCGTGAGTGTTGAAACTAAGAATACACAAATATATGGATAATTGCATGAAGGTACACGAAATCGGTAAATTATCTGCAAGTTCCTTCAAAATGAATTATTTTGAATAAATATGAAACAAAATATATTTTTAGTTATTATCCGCTGATATTTTTATTGTTATTGAAATTATATTCTAAAATAAAAGTGTACTAAGCACCTTAGAAAAGAAATTTAAAAATCTTAAAAAATTAAAATAAAAAATACAATAAGATAACAATCATTTGCACCTTGTGTCTTATCAACAAAACGTAGCATGTTGGATCGTAAATTACATTGCATAGAACGTAGTCGTCTCAGCATTGCCCAAAGGATACTGAATTGGGGAAGTCGCATCCGGCTTCAAGGAATGCTTGTTGCTAAAAATATTCGGGAAAATGAACAGAGGTAAATTAAAACGACAGCGCTGAAAGCATTTCTCGCAAAACAAACCTACTTTCGTGAAACTAATAAACAAATTAACACAAAAAAGCACACACTGCTTTTGTCACAGTGCAACATGCGTCTTTGTTGTTCCACTCGAGCTGCATCTGCAACCTGCCACGAAGGCACGAGGCCGGCGCTCGCGCCCGGGACAGCACCAGCTGCTCAGTCCAGGGTCAGGGCTTCTGCAGGGGCAAAGACTTGGTATTGGATGCAGATCCATCCCTGTAAGAAGTGTCAGGCCAAAGCAACTGTGTCCTACATACGAGAAGCGTGTAGAGCACTCCCATACTTTTCAAAGTGTACGTACGCCGAGATATGTGTGGCGAAGACATGAGTTTACCAATGAACAGAGGTTCCAAGCCCCCATCTAGTTTGTACGCCCGCTGCACAGAACTCAGTAAGTTAGCGAGAGTTTCTGCTGTTCAGCCCTACATGCCGTTGCCTCTTCCCGTCTTCCTGGGCCGGGGCCGGGCCAAACCGGCGCGGCGCTGGTGCTCCTGGCCATAGAGTAAAGAATTATACCTCTTTAGTCTATGTCCTGGCTTGCGGGCGAGCGACAAGGGGCGCGAGTGCCCAGTGCGAGCGGATGCGCGGGAGGACGATAGGACCGGGAGTGAGTGCAGCAGGGCGAGGAGCGGGAAGACGGGCGGACGAGGTAGACGGGTGGGCAAGCGGACGGATGGGCAGGCGGACGGGCAGGCAGACGGACTGGTGGGCAGGCGGACGGGTGGGCAGGCGGACGAGCGGGCAGGCGGACGAGCGGGCAGGCGGACGGGCGGGCGGGCGAACGAGTGGGTGGACAGGAGGGGGATGGACAGGCGAGCGGGCGAGTAGACAGGCGGGCGGGCGGACGGACGGACGGACGGACGGACGGACTGGTGGGCGGGCGAACGGGCGAGCGCCGAACGGGCGGGCAGGCAGACGGGCGGGCAAGCGAACGGGCGGGCAAGCAGACCGGCGCGGCGGGTGGCGGACGGACGGGCGGAAGGGCGGGCGTGCGGAAAGTTGGCCGGCGGACTGGCGGGCGGACGGGCAGAATGGTGTACGAAAGGGAGAGCAAGCAGAAGGGCCGAGGAATGGGAGAAACACGGGGGCAGGGCTACAGGACAAGCAAGTGGGTGGGTGGCGAAAGGCGAGCGTGAGGGAGGACAGGTGCAGAGCGCGGAGGGGCAGCAGGGCGGGGGCGGTTGTGGGGGCGGGCGGATAGCGTAAACCGAGCGTGGGTGTGGAGGGGGAGCGAGTGTTGCGCGGAGGACCGGGTGTCGCCCGCGCCGCCGCGAATCCAGCGGGGGGGATTAGGGCAAGCGGTGGCAGATGGGGAGGCAGAAGTGGTGATCGAAGAGATGATAATATGAAATGAGCGATGGAAATGAGTGATGGTGGTGTCGATGACGATAACGAAGGTGATGGTGAAAAAGGTTACAGATATTGTGGCAATACGGTACGTTTGATAAAGTACAGACGTCAGTGGGGAACGGAGTAATGGAAATTACACACGGTGTCGTCATGGTGCGTGTAGATGTGGATGTGTTGATGATGATTTTAGAAGAATTATATGAGTGAAAGGTGATTGACACGGTGTTGGATTAGCATCCTACGCAATGGTAAGGGTTCATTATATCAATTACGGAGCAGATGCAAATACGGCAGCACAACCGCAATCGCATAACTCGAATTCAAGGTCATGAGCAATGCATTACGGGCTTGTGTTGTGATGAGGAAGTCAAACCTCCACGTATCCCTCATATGAACCAGTTCATCTACCACCCGTCTAAGAATATCGGTATTTCTAATAATTCCTCGCACTTCTTGATGGGTAAACGAAACGAGCAGCACTAATTCGGAGTATAAAGCGTCTTACTAGATTCGGAGGTTGATTCTTGATTTAGTGATTGATTAGTGCTTCTGGGCGCGTCAACTGCTAAGGTCATTGATGCCGTAAGTGCACTGAATATTTTTATCGCGGGGAAGTGGCGGTGATATTCCCCCCCTCCTGACTCGCGAGATCCGGCGCCGGTCTACACAGCTACTAGAGGGGTTTTCCGGAACCAGGTATCTCTCACCAGCGGGGCACCGCCCCAACCGAGTCAAGCTCTAAGCACCCGACTGGTCGCCCGGCATCACTAGTCGTGTAAGTGGTAAGTATAGGATAAGGAAGAGGAAGGAAATATCGCGCGCGGTCCGTGGCCGTTTGTTAGGGCATTGCTTCGTCATTCGCCTGGTCGGATAAACCACGGAAACCTAGTGACCCCGGCCTCTAGAATTCTCCTACAGACTGGCTGAATTCGATTCGACCGGTAGCGGTAGCTCAGTGCATCAACTGATGTCATTGCAGCGCCTCTGACCGGGAGGTCCTAGGCTCGAGTCCTGACGGCGGCAGGATTTTCGACACTAGCTTTTCAGCTAGGTCGAATTCAGTCGCTGTCTGGAGGAGAATTCTAGCGGCCGGCTGCTCTGGTCGGTAGTTTTCCGTGGTTTCTCCGATCAACACCAGGCGAATGCCGGAGCAGTACCCTACCAAACGGGCCACGGACCGCGCGCGATCTGTCCTTCCTCTTCCTTGTCCTATCCTCTCCCCTCACACACAGACACTTACACTAAGATGCACTACACTACCACATATTTCGGGAGACCGGTCGGGAGCTTAGAGCTTGTCCCGGCTGGGGCGGTGCCCCGCTGGTGGGAGAGTCTTGGTTAGGGGGAAACCCCACTAGCCGACGGTAGGTCGGCGCCGGATCTCGCCATCCAGCGGGGGAAGATCACCGCCATCTCCCGAGAAACAACATGCACTACACTAACGGGACTAATGACCAGAGCAGTTGACGCGCCCGGAAACACGAAAAAATCAATCAACTGGCTGAATTCGACCTAGCTACGATGTTAATGTCGAAAATCGTACCGTTGCGCCGTTGGGAGTGCAACCCTAGGCCCTCCCGGTCACACGCACTGCAGTGACATCAACTGATGCCCTGGGCCACCTAATGCAGATGCTTCTTGATGATAATTTTGGTCATTTTACCGGCAGAGTGGGCGATGGGGTCGCGGGTGGACAGCGCCGGGGGGGGCGGAGGGGCTGGGGGGGGGCGGAGGGGCTGGGGGGGGGGGGACGGCGCGGGCGGGGCAGCCTGTCCCGGTGTTGCGCTGTGTGCACCCGGAAGCGAGGAGGGGCGCTGGGACCCCGGGAGACTTCCGGCTGGTGGCTGCGTGTGTTTGTGTTGCTGTGTGTGTACTCATAGGCGAGAGGGGCTAAACAGAAATTTGGACTCGGAGGACGTATTAACTCGGAGCTTCTGTTCTCTGCTGGAAGGAAGGAAACTTTCGGCTAATTCTATATTTTTTTGGAATGTATAAAAATAAATGTAATTGTTCATATAGTAATCGATTATCCTCCAGATCCTCCTCCAAAAGCCTCTAGTTAGATCTCACTAGAGATTTTTCGAAAACTAAATTATTTATGGGCTTTGAGCACTAAAAATTTATTTTCGAGTCTTCCAACTACAGGTGCGACCAATATATAATTTGATTACTCGCGGGACAAAAAATCGATTGGCACTATTTTATGTAGGATGCTTTTAGAATATTAACGAAGAATTGTGGGAGGAAAGTGTTATTGGGCGTTTCAAAGTAACAACTGATTGGAAATGCTGTGATTTGTTTTATTGTATGTGTACACTTCCGGCATCACATTCACCTTGATTCATCAAATTGACGATAATTAAAGCTAATGGTGTAATAAACAAGTTTTAAAAAAGTATTTCTATTGATATTTTATCATGTAACCGGAGTATAAAGAAGCCAGGCGACTACATTAGGTTTGAAATGCCTATTTATTATGAACTTTCACAGCGTAAATGAGGTTTTAACTAGGAAAGTCCCGTCGAAGGAGCAGTGGCGGATCCGTGGGGGGTGGGGGGGATTGGGAGACCCAGCCCCCCCGAAAGGCTAAAATACCCCCCCTCCGTCGAAAGGCTAAAATGTTTTTATCTTAGTTTTCGTTTCTTGCCTTCTTTTATTTGGCAAAAGTGATTTAAATATTTATTTACGTTAGAATTATGTAAATATTAAAAAAATAATATTGGATAGTATCACATATATACTCTACAAAAACAATATACAATAACAAATGTTTATTATTTAAAACAATCTATGATGGCCCTCTCCAAAATGATCCCTCAGATCCGCCCCTGCGCAGCAGCCATCCTTAGCCCGTAAAAATTATTTGCACCTGACAAGGATTCTTGTAAGCTCTTGTAGCTGAGAAGGATTTTTGTGGTCCCTGTTCTTGACTGCTCATAGACAGAACCCGGATGTTTATGACATGTCATATTTTTTCTTTGTCTTTTTGATAATCTAAATAATAATCTAATCTTTGATCATTTGAATTCAGGCTCGCAAGTAAGTGATCGGTTATCCACAAACTAAAAGTGAATTCCAATGACCTAAATTAGAATATTTGTTTTCTGTTAAGTTACGAAAAATAATTCGGGGTTAATGATGAAAGAGTAAAAGGAGACAAAAACAAAAAAGAATAAATGATTTTCAATGCATGTTCTTGTTACACCAGTATTTCACACGTCAAGACACTATTTATTTCCAAGGGAAATGGAATAATTTTACCCATGTGAACTGTCATGGAAAAAAATGGAAGCAAGAAAAGTATCAGATTGGATTTAATGATTGCTATTCATTTAGAAAGAAATATTATTTCTACATGAAGTGCTAAAATTAATAATAATAATAATAATAATAATAATAATAATAATGAAATAAAGAATAGCAATATCAGGGATGTACCATAATGATTTTTTGGGTTATTTCTAGTAAATAGATAAACAATAAGCAAGTATCTTAATAACCAGAAAACTTTATTTTCCTAACTAATAATTTGTATGTAATTGTTGTAAAGATTATTAGCATCTTTGTAATCTCACCAATTTACAACATACTATACTTTTACCATGCAAAAATCATAATTTGTGTATTTCCCGCTTACTGAGTAATAAATGAAAAATGTACCATTTCACCCACATCAGACTGTGTAATATTGTATAATAATAAAGGACATCTCCGTTTCCAGAAAAAAAAACGAGTCAGTTTTAAAAAAACAAGGAAATTTCTGTCTGAGTCTAGGTTAGGAAGGTTTCCTCTGAAAGTCGTTTTTGTATCTGATGAATGAATGTAGGGTGATCAATCTACACCGGAATGATTTCTAGTTATTCACTAGGATACCACAACTCTGTACATGGCTACACATATGACAAGTATCATATCTGGCTTCTCGTGCCGAGTATGTGCAGTTGGGAAACAATTACGACACAATTTTATCCGCATGAATGTTGAAACACTAGGACCTCATTTGTGCAGTCCCATTCTGCATCGCATTGTTTATTTTTCTAAACACACCCTATTCAATTTCCTTCGCTTCCTCAATACGCACAGGACACGAGAGCGACACGAAAATAAAAACGCGACTACGAAACGTGAAACTCGGTTGCGTGCGGTCATTTCGCCTCAGTCAGAACGAGGCTGGGCGGATTTTGCACATCCCGGAAGCAGCGTACGCGGCGCCGGGGCTCCGGGAGGAAGCCCGTAACAAGGCAGGCGGCGGCGGCGGCGGCGGCCGCCTAAAATACGCGTCTGGCGCGCGGTGCCATCGCGTTCGCTGCCTCGGCGCTGTTCGGCGCGCGCGGCGAACTGCAATCTAATAGAGAAAACCGCGCATCCTTAATTAGTGCAGCAGACGTGGACACGCGCCCGCGATGGGCCTCGCTGCGTTGCGGCAGGTTACGTAATGGTAAACACGAGGAGAAATGAAATACACGCCTGCAACGCTGGTTAACTACTGGACAGTTCTAGTTAGCGAAGAGTTACCAGAGACTTTGGTGAAAAAATCAGGTTCGTTGGATCAAGAAATCAGGACATAACACTAAAAGTCAGGACATTTTTTATAATGGCATACAGGTACAATGTTCTTATACTATAGAAGAGAGATCAATTTATACGTTAATACTGCACTTTCCTGTAAATTATATAACTGTGGTTGTAAGTAGTATTATTAATAGGACACTTAAAATGAAGTACAGAAAATTGAGAAATCAGAAATATAAGCAAATATGTCATTGAAAAAGGAAGCCAAAGGTATTGGATTGATTGATTTTTTCGTGTTTCCGGGCACGTCAACTGCTTTGGTCATTAGTCCCGTTAGTGTAGTGCATGTTTTTCTCTCTGGAGATGGCGGTGACCTTCCCTCACTGAATGGCGAGATCCGGCGCCGACCTACTGTCGGCTAGTGGGGTTTCCCCCTAACCAGGACTCTCTCACCAACGGGGCACCGCCCCAGCCGGGACAAGCTCTAAGCTCCCGACCGGTCTCCCGGAATATGTGGTAGTGTGGTGCATGTCAGTGTAAGTGTATGTGTAAGAGGAGAGGATAGGACAAGGAAGAGAAAGGACAGATCGCGCGCGGTCCGTGGCCCGTTTGGTAGGGTACTGCTCCGGCATTCGCCTGGTGTTGATCGGAGAAACCACGGAAAACTACCGATCAGAGCAGCCAGCCGCTGGTATTCTCCTCCAGACAGCGACTGAATTCAACCTAGCTGAAAAGCTAGTGTCGAAAATCCTGCCGCCGTGAGGAGTGTTAACCTAGGACCTTCCGGTCAGAGGCGCTGCAGTGACATCAGTTGATGCACTGTCCGCAGCCGTCTGTAGATTGACCTTCACCTTGTCACTCGGGACTCACCTCTTCATCAGTTTCCTTTCCGGTATTCATCAGTCGGTGATTCAAAAGTGTACGATACTGAAGTATTTGTTCATCAAATGTCGGTATGGGGAGCAAAGAAAAGGAAACAAGTGAAGAAGATAGAAAAATAATAAATCGCTTGCGAAATAAACGCAGATATTCGAGAGAAATCGGAAAGATTGTGCAAAAATCACACACTACAGGGCTTAATGTAATTGATAGGTACTGTGTTCGGTAAACAGTGACGAACAAACACAGGAGTGGACAGCGATAGTTGCTGAATGAACGTGATGCAATAATTTTTTTCGAGACATTAAAGTATATCCAAAACTTAGTGCTCCAAAACTTGCTTCTGGAATAGACATTACTCCAAGTACAGTTCTCATAATACTAAGAAACAGTGGGTACCATGGACGTGTGGGCGCAGGAAATTTTGGATCAATGACATTAACAGAAAAAAGCAGAATATACTAAGAAATATTGAAATAGTTCCCAGTAAATGTGGAACCAATTTATTTTTACTAATGAAAATAAATTAAATTTTTTAGCGCAGATGGGAGATGTATAGCGCAAAGGAAGAGAAACTCCGAATTTCACGAAGAGAACCTCCAGCCCTCCAACCCTCAGCCCCCAGAGGCGGTTCTGTACTCGACGGGGGGTGTATGAGTGTTTTTGGTGTGGGGAATCTTTAGTTTATAAATGGTGCAATATATTGTGCAATGTACATCGATACTGTGCAAAGTAAACTACACAAAAGTGGTAAAAAAATGAGCCGCAAAGACAATTTCATTTTTCAGCAGGACAATGATCCAAAGAACAGAGCTTGAAACGCAAGAATATGGATCCTTTCCAATACACCACGATATCTAGAAACGCCACTAAAATCTCCAGAATCCTATTTCATATTTATGGGATGGTTTAGAGAAAAAAATTAGGAACAGACCGATTTTATGTAAACATTTTCTTAAGCGCGCACTCTATAAGGAATGGGACAGTCTCTTGCCCCCTATGACGGCAAAGCTTGTAGAATTAATGCCAAGACGAATACAAGTCATTATAAATGCCTATAAGGACTTCTCACCAAATATTAATTTGTTTACAGTTACAATTTTAATTAATTTTATGGCTGTTCCAATACTTTTGACTGCATTTATTAATGTCGGTAAACTTCTTTTTAAGTTGTCAAATAAGTTCTGTTATGTTTTCGTTTGCTAATATCAGTTACAAATTATATAGTTTTCAATGCGACCTTAACTTTTTCATTTGTTTTATTTTACACCTGAAATTTATTCATTTATTGAAATTTCTTAGGTGTTTCAATACTTTTGACACTCTGAATTTAAACATATTTATTAATATCTCTATTTCAATATTCTCCGTAAAATAAGAATACGACATACTTATTGTTCTTATAGTTACAAGCACTGAGGTTTACTCCTAATATCACATTTTCTCTAAAGCAATTTTATTTTTTGTTTATTTAACATTTAAAAAATGTCAAATTTCAATTAAACAATAAATAAATTATATATAATAAAAAATCAGGACTTTGGAAAACATGAGGACAGAGTCCAAAAATCAGGACATGTGCTAATAAATCAGGACGTCTGGTAACCCTAAGTTAGAGAGCAAGAAATGTGGTTCGTTTGAATAGTTAGAATTCGAATATTCAAATGTTTTTGTAGTAGTAGTAGTAGTAGTAGTAGTAGTAGTAGTAGTAGTAGTAGTAGTAGTTGTTGTTGTTGTTGTTGTTGATGATGATGATGATGATGATGATGAAGATGATGATGTCGAATGCATTAGCTTTGGAAAATTTGTATTAGCCCCCACACCTAAAATCGCTGTATTGTTGGGCATTTTGAAATTTGCTTCCACACAGGCTCTCAGCGTTGCTATTATTGATTGCCAACGCGGGAAATCCTTGTTCTCAAATAGCGAAGTGTGATGAATACGATTCAAAATGTCAGCGATTTACATCCAAGTATTACATACGGGACAAGACACTGTTTTCAATACAACAATCACCATTTGAACATTACCCTGTTTTTCGACAATATTCCATTCTGTTAAACCGTCGAACAAACAACTGTGTACAATAAGATCCGTGTGTGATGTAACTCCTCACAGAAACGAGAGCAAATATAATACTTCTCGTCGCCCTTCGAATAGTTCTGAAGCTGTTCTTTCGCGGAGCGGTCAAGATCTTTAAAGTCGCAAGGCTTTGCTCAGAGAGCTTATTTGTTCAGTGTCAAATTTTTTGCCGTGGTACCCATATATCCACCGCGACATTAACAGCATTCTTAGAACTTAGCTTGTTTGTAATTTCATCAGAATATAATTTATAACTTCGCCAGGCACTTCAGTTTGTAATCACAAATGTGAAATCATATTTTGTTTCGATAAATGAGAAAATCTTTGAACAAATTAAGTATTTTCTCATAAATTTTCCAACCCGTAATATATGCATGATTATGGATGTCGATTATCTAGAGTATCAGGAGTATTCTCAAAAACTAATTCACAAATAAAATAATTTTTGTATTATTTATAGTTAGGTTAATTGTGGAAATTCTGATGCAGTATTGTTGAAGTAATTTCATGAAGAAATAAAATCTCTTCTGAGTTTGGTAAATTAATTATATCATGAAAAAATCTTTGAAGGTAAGGCAATGAAGCTCATGAATATGCTCATCATCCTCTATTGCTCATCCTCAATATACATCATCCTCTATTGCTCTTCGAAGTGATTGTTGGGTTCTGCAAGCTGACACTGAGAACCGGAGACATTCGTAGTGGAAAGGACGAAAGAGACGGAGCAGAGATATTGCAGACGTCTGTGTACGAATGGAAGAGAAGCTTGTGCTGTGTAAAGACCGGATTCTTATGTAATTATGTACATATTTTTTGTTGTTCTATGTAGTACAGTTCCCTACATGGTGGCTTCGGTGGCATAACGTACTGTATAAACGTTTAACGACTTAGGTTGTATAATGTATCAGACTGTTATACCCACGTTCGCGGGTTCAAACCCGATCGAAGCTGTGGATTTTTAAGGACGAAAATGTCCTTCGTAGGGGAAGTAAAGCCGGCTGTGCCAAGTTGTAGATTAACAGCATGAAGAACCTCAATCCTAAAAGAAGTCTCTATTCAAAACTTTAAAAATATCGCCAGTTTCAACGCCCGAGTGATACCTCCTTTCTCTGCTAGACGATGAAAGGAGCCAAGCGCAATTAGTGAGGTCAGGCGGAAGAGCAGACCTGATGGCTACAGCCTCTCCACGGACAAGGCATTAATTGAATTGAACGTGAATTGCATTACATTGTGTCCTTTGCGAATTAGGGCAATCCTAACACAATAAGCAATTATTTCGTTTAGCAATTATTATATTTTTTACATTTTCTGTACTAAATATGTTCTATATATATAATATGTACTAAATATATGTACTAAATAATACTACTATATAAATATGTACTAAAAATTTTCTGTTAAATATGTTATAACATATTTTGTTTATATTTGACACATTTTGCAAATTTTTTGTACTACCACTTTTCTTAAAATGTATTTAGTGAAAAAATATTTAATGAATTTTCAATATCGACATTTTTTCTTACCCATATTTAGAACTGCTTGTTAACGAAGCGAGGTTGCCCCATATGGAAACATAGATGCACGCAGTGTCTGAGTTAACATCTCAACAATGCGTGAGCTTGAGAATGTCATCTTTAGGTGCGGAAAGTATCGGTGACGCCGTATTTTTTATTTCAAACCAATTTAAGAGAGATACTGTTTTTTGCAGACATGAAACACTACGATGGCAATGCTACAGTGATTGTTTGCCGGTCTTTGAGTTCCCACGTTTGTACAACACATTTCTCTCGTTCATAATTTTTTTTAAATAATTCATTAAAACAATCAATTATAATTTTTAAAATTAATGTTTTATTAATATTTTATTAATCTAATTTTTATTTGTGTAAATTTATTTTGTTTGTAAATGGTTCTATAAATACGAGCTTATTATGATTTTACCCATTATATCCCTTTTTACATATTTGTTACATATTCTTATTTTCATTACATATTTATACAAGGATTCATATTTTTTTGTTCTAATGAGCAAGTGACGGAGCCAGCGCCTCAAGCAGGGAACTGAGGCAGAGCTGAAAGTGCTGGAGGAATCGGCTGTCTTGGGGACGAAGGAAATCGGTAGCTAAAGCGGAGGTGAATGAAGAAGACGACAGCGTGGAGGGATGTTATGAGTATGGTGCGGATTCATATGCATTAAAAATACTGAAAATATGCATGCAAATATGCTTTAGAAAATAGGAAATGTGCACTTAAAAATAAAAATATTCACAGAGAAAAGTGCGTGTTTTAGTCTCTACAAAATAGTTCAATTTAAATGTTGAATGATACACACACTGTATTTAATTTCAATTGCAAGAGGTTATAATACATTTTTCCAAATTTTCTGGGATGAATCGTTTTTTGTCACCCGGAAGAACGTTCTTATTCAAAGTTCTGACAATTTCACTTGTGTTTAGGGGACAATACTTAAAAGCTTCAATTTCTTTAGTTGTGTAATTTTCAACACCATACGTTTCACTCTGTAAAATACCACATAATCTTTCATTGTTCTCAAAGCAGGAATTTTTTTCTTGAATTTTCGTCATTTCTTCTGTTAAGACTCGTCCTATTGGTCCTGGCAAATTGTTGAATGACTTTGTTACAGAGTTCAGTCGGACATGTTTCGTTCCCACAGACGTTTGGATCGACTTCCTGATGAACTTTACCGCTCTAGTCACACATATATGATGCAAACTCGAAAGCCATCTCAAAGTTCCTCCAAATTTTATGAAGGAACAAAAAAGGTAATAAGATAAAAATGTAAAATATGCAAATATATGCTCTTAAAGTGAAAATATACTCAATCATCATAAGTTTGCAAAAATATACACTATAAGAACTTGTTTATCGATCCCAAACATTAAGAAATTAATTTCTGTGCTTCATGCATATCAGTACGTTTAAGGGGGGAAAAATGCAAATATGCAAAATCCGCAGCCTAGTTATGGGTGAACAAAGAAGGATCATGGAAATGTTTCCTCAATAAATAACTCGGAATGTCTATATTAGCAATGCAAGAATTGGATTTTCGGGCCCTGCTAAAATACACTACTTTTGTTCTGCTTATAATTTATTGTTACCTCATTTTTGTTTCTGAAATCAGGCATTACCTTATTCGTATTGGGAAAAATTAGTCATCGTCCCTTGGAAGTTATCTGGAGCGGAGCGGACAAACAATGACACTACGGCAGTGACAGTTGTGAGCGTGATGACAACCATGATGACAGTGACAAGGAGTATTGACAAGAGTTGACAGCCATGATGACAGTGATGGTGTAGTGTAGTAGCGGTTTCGGACCTGAGGATCGCGGGTTGGAATCCCCCCCTCGGGCATGGATGTTTGTGTGTTCGTGTTGTCCATTCGTGTTTTCCCTAAAGTTTCCCCTACAATTTAAAAATCCAAGTGGTCGCTATATGACCTAGATGTTGAAAAACCTTAAAAAATAAATTAATTAATTTTTTTAAAAAATGGAGGTCGTGGAGGCGGTGGAGGCGAAGGAGAAGGCGGTGATGGAGGCTACAGAGGCGAGGTGGAAGGCGGCAAAGGAGTCCGTGCAGGCGATAGAGGAGGTGGTAATGGAGGGGGCGGAGGCGGTGAAGGCGATAGAGGAGGCGGTGATAGAGGCGGCGGAAGCAGTGATGCCGGCAATGAAGAAGGCAGTGATGGAGGGGGCTGGGGCGGCGAAGGCGGTGGAGGAGGCGGTGATGGAGGTGGCGCAGGCGGTGGCGCAGGCGATGGAAAGGGCGGTGGGGAAGGTGGCGCAGGCGATGGAGGAGGCGGCGACGCCTGAAGCGCCAGTGGTCGTTCTTATGGCCACGCCTCAAGTGGGGGTGTTAGGCGGTCCCGCCTCGCGGCATTCGGTCCGATCGTTGCGTTTTATGGAGGACGTTTTCGAGCAGTTTGCTTACCCTTCGAAGCGCGAGGCTCCGGCCATTTCACCCGCTGCCAGAGCAATTGTCGTGAAAGGTTTCACTCGACGGTTTTGAAAGCGTCGTCCAGAAAGCCAAATACAACGGGGTGCGTACGGTTGCATGCCACCCTGAAAAATCTCTTTGCCCGACAAAAACAGCGTCATATTCGGCGAAAAAACAAAATCTCGACCATTTACTTCCACAGTGGAGGTGTACTCCCAGCTCCTCGCAACGCGATTTTACAATCTTCGTTTCGTTAATGGGAAAGCAGATTTCGAGTTTTACATCGGACAGGACGAAGAGGATGCGTCGCCAGATGGAAACTATTTAAATTCCATGTGATACGACATACTGCTTCAATTGAGATGTTCGGGAAAATGAACGCACCAAAGAAGTTCGAGGAATAAAAGTTACAATCGGTGGACCAATCGGATCGTTGGTTACAATCAGATCAAGAAGAAGCCATTAAGATTGCTGCCTGCAATTCCTGTAGGTAATACAAGTTTCTTCCAGCAATTTCTCTCGCTTAGAACGCCAATCAAATAACTTAGAGTAAGGTATTTATTCTTATTACAGTGTGTACATTAAACTTTACATATTAGAAAGTTTCTCATAAAAATGTTTATGTTTCTGTGATGTATTGTTAATGCTACACTGTAGGTCCTATTTGCAAAAAACTTTGTCGTAGCTTAAGAATATCTTGAGTTTCTTTTCAAACTTGTACAAATATATCGATCAAGTCGTAACATGCAACTCCCATCATTTCAACTCAACTTTCATATTTAAAACGTTTCACAGTTGTGTTTCGTTCATTCAAATATGGAATTCGTAAATGTATCAATGTAACAATTCACTTGGTGAACAATTTATTTCATGTAAATTTAATCTTATTCGCATTCCAATGTTCATCTCAATACCCCGTTTTGATAACCGGCGTTGGCATCCCTTTGAGAGGGAATGCTCGACCTCTAGCGGAGAAGCTCATCATCCAGACATCCACCCCTTCATTCGGCACCGTCGGGCAGGCGGGAGGGGGGAGGGGGGAGGGGGTGCGCAATGTGGCTCGTAGATGTTCGCGGAGAGGACATCCGCAAATACAAACAGCGCCCCCAGACGCGGACCCCGATATTGCTCGCCTGTTGGCCAATTTACGTGTCACCGCAGACGGATCGGGCAAAGCGAGCGCGCAACGCCGACCCCACGTGGCAGGGGGAGGGGGTAGAGTGGGGGAGGGGGCAGGGCAGGTCGCCGCGGGGCCGGAATGCAAGTTAATTACCGCGGACTCCGGCCGAGGAGGAGGAGGAGGAGGAGGTGGTGGGGGGCGGGGAGAGGCATTTAAATATATCCGGCGACGGCGACGAGAGGAAATAAGTCCACCAGTCCAGCGTAGGCTCTCGCGTAGCTGTCGGTTTCAGAGCGTCGCTGGCGACATCGAGCACGGCTGCCGTGCAGCAGAGCACGGCTGCCGTCACGATCTGTTGCTGTTCCAGCCGCTCTCCAACCCCGCGATTTCTGTTTGTCCTCCTGCTGCCGAGCTCCGAACGCTCTTACGGACTCTTCACTTTCCGCTCTTTCTGCCTTTGCTGTCATGCTGATGAAATTAGGGACGTTAACGCCCAGTAGCTTGTGTTACTGTTCCTTCTCAATTGCTATCGTTGTGTAGGTAAGTTTCATCTGTTCCTTTACGTACATCCACATTGTCGCCTACGTGATACATTTTTCTTCTTTCTTTTTTTTCTCTTCACTACGTACGTAGCAAAGAGAAACTATTGTCATTGTGGGGCGGAAATGTCATTGTGTGGCGATTTTTCGTCAGAGAAACTCGTATTGCCTTGGTAAGGAAAAAATTCGTAAATCTTGTTCCCATGTGTAGTAAATTACTTTATATAACACGTGATTATGAAAAATCATGATGGCAATACGTCTGTCCGTCTGTCTGTCCATCCGGCCGGCCGTCCGTCTGTGGACAACGCTAGCACCTAAACCGTTCAGCCGATTTTCTCCAAAATTGATATTCTCCGATTGATCTGAACTCAAGGTCTTACGAGTTGCAAATGAATATTTTGATTTTTCCGAATACTTTACGTGAATCCTCAACAAAATGTCCCTTTTTTTCATGGATCCAGCAAGAACGCTTAGAAAAAGATGCAGATCTAATGTTCATTGAACTCTCTGAATTTTCGAAAATTGCAGAAATTAGAAATAATGCGAGAAAGAATGAGAGGTTGTAGCTCCATTAGTTTCCTTACTCGCTTACCTATTTTGTCCTCTATTTTACCCGTGGTTGGTCAGCCAGGTTGGCAAAGGTACCATATCTGTTACTACTATCCCCAAACATTTCCCGAGGAACCCAAGGATAGTTCTTTCTACTGGCATTATTAATAAACATATCGTTAGCCTCAACATCCAAATGCATTTGTTTTATATGCAACGGATGCTTGCAACGTTCTATTAATCAACTCCAAAATTCTTCCCAATTATGCCTCAGCCCTTGCCATATCTGTTCCACGCCATGGCCTCTGATACGGTGCTATTGTACGGTCTGTACGATACGATAAATAATACGGATAATTGTACGGTCTGTACGGTTATTATTATCACTCGGCATATTTAGTACGATTATTATTATCAACGGCTCTCTATTCTCTCACACGAATGCCACTCTTTTATCCGAACCACCGATTCATGTCACCTGTGTCTGTGCTTCTATTGAGTTAACAGCCATGTTTGCCGCAGTAGTTCTCAGTTTCATCATACCAAATTTCCTACAATCCGTCGCGTATCTTTTATTTCGATTTCTCACTTTTCTCACTAACTACCGCCATCAAAACTGCCTACTCTTCATCTCTACATTTTTCAGTCGCATCCATTTCAGACAGAAAATCGCAATCCAAGCCGATTTAATTTCCATGCAGGGCTTGTGAAAATAAAAATAATTAAAAGAATTTTGTAAAAATTCATTAATGAAGTTGTACGGTTTGCAAGTACAGTGTAATTATCTGGGGTCATGAAATATTATCAGAAATAAAGATCAAATTTTTGAATGTCAAGCGAACGATTAAATGTAGCAAAACAGGTGGAATGAAGTCAATAAGTCATAAATCGTTCTATGACATGTAAATTAATTTCATTTAGTTTCACTTCGGTACGTCGGTATAATTTATAATAAAAATCATCGGTTTATATTTACGCCGTGTTATGATATTTTACATTGTCAATAGACCATCGGGCCAAATATCCAATCGTAGTAATTAACATATCAATTTTATTTTCATCAACAGTGCCATCCCTCCCCCCGTCCTCCTCAATCCTCCCTGCCTGTGCGCTCTCCGCGCCCCACACTCCCCGCGACCTCGGACCCCCGCCCCGGCGCTCCTGTTGCCATGGTGACCATAAAGCACAGGAATGTCCATAAACGCAGGCATGCGGGCGTCAAAGCGACGGGCAGCGGCGGCGGCGGCGGCGGCGGCGGAGGCGGCGGAGGCGGCGGAGGCGGTGGAGGAGGCGGCGGAGGCGGCGGAGGCGGCGGAGGCGGTGGGGGCGGCGGGGGCGGCGGGGGCGGCGGAGGCGGCGGAGGCGGCGGAGGCGGCGGAGGCGGCGGAGGCGGCGGAGGAGGCGGCGGAGGCGGGAGGCGGCGGAGGCGGCGGAGGCGGCGGAGGCGGCGGAGGCGGCGGAGGCGGCGGAGGCGGCGGAGGCGGCGGAGGCGGCGGAGGCGGCGGAGGCGGCGGCGGAGGCGGCGAGGCGGCGGAGGCGGCGGAGGCGGCGGAGGCGGCGGAGGCGGCGGAGGCGGCGGAGGCGGCGGAGGCGGCGGAGGCGGCGGAGGCGGCGGAGGCGGCGGAGGCGGCGGAGGCGGCGGAGGCGGCGGAGGCGGCGGAGGCGGCGGAGGCGGCGGAGGCGGCGGCGGAGGCGGCGGAGGCGGCGGAGGCGGCGGAGGCGGCGGAGGCGGCGGCGGAGGCGGCGGCGGAGGCGGCGGCGGAGGCGGCGGAGGCGGCGGAGGCGGCGGAGGCGGAGGCGACGCCGCGTCGCTCCCATAAAACATGCGGCTCTCCGTCGAGCGCCCCTCACCCCCACCCCGGGCCACCCGCCGGCTCTTCACTTCCAGTTTCAATGGTCCAATGCGCCCGTTTGTTAGGGTCCCGCTTGGGCATTCGCATGGAACTGAATCTAAGTCCGTCTAAGAACGGATGGAAAACTATCGATCAGAGCAGCTCGCCAATAGAATTCCTATCCGAGCAGCGGGTGGATACAACCTAGCTACATGTATGTAGCTGATGTTGAGAATCCTCTTTATCGGGAGTCGGATCTTAGGACTTTCCAATCAGAGACGTTGTAGAGACCGCGGAAATGAAAAAATTCGCCGTTGTCCGACGCACGATTACATAACTTCGTAAAGCGAGAAAGCAAAAATGAGAATGATAGAATTTTCAAATATTTCAATCGCGCAAATGTTTTATATATTTCAATTGGTTAACTGATTCTTTGATGGTTCTGTTTTCGGTCGCGTCACCTTTCGTGTTCGTTAATCCCGTAAGTATAAGTGCATGTTATAACCCAGGAGGGGCGGTGTTCCTTCCCTGAGCGTACAATACGGCGCCGACCTACACGTTGACTTGCAGCACTTTCCCAATCCAGGTATCTCTTCCAGCAGGGCACCGCTCCACCCGGGAGAACCCCGACTCGTAAATGATAGTGTAGGCTGTAGAGAATGCAAGTGTCACTGGGTGTGTAAGGGGAAAGGAGAACGCAAGAATCAGGAAAGAAAATTAAAAATTGATTATTCCATGTTTCCGAACATGTCACTTCTATAGACATTGGTTCCGTGAGTGTAGAGCATACTTTTACCATCGGAGGTGACGGTGATCTTCCCCTGCTGGATGTCGAGGTCCGGCGCCGACCTCATGTCGGCTTTCGGGTTTTCCTATTCGGGTATCTCCCACAGAGGGGCCTCCCAACGTATGTGATAGTGAAGTGCATATTAGTGTAAGTGTATGTGTAAGTAGTGGATGAGGATAGGACAACAAACAGAAAGAAAATATGATGTCAACTGCGCAACTGGAAGTTGATAAGTCGGTAATGTTCATAGAAACTCTCCTTCTTTTAATTACAGTCGTTTGAATTATATTAATATTAAAATCATAATTTTAAACGAATTCTGAGGTATTAGGTGCAGACATTTCTTAATACTCGTATTTCTTAATTCAAAATTCCGCTTATTGAATTCTTTCATCATTGATAAATACGTTTCTAGAAGCTTTCTAAATTGTGTATTCGCCAATATTTCTTACATTCTCAATATGATTCATTTGTTAAAAGGCTTACGTAAATATTTATCTTGTCTTCTCTCTACAGGAGTCAACCGCAGAAACAGCGTATGACAAATGTGAAAATGGAGAAGCGTACTTCAGTCACATCGAATATTCTAAACGCGGATCTGAAAAGAAATTATTACTCACTCAAAATTCATTTCAATAGTGTTTGAGTATCAAGTGACAAAGTCGTAAGCAAACCACCGCCTTTAAATGCGAAAACGTGCGTTCATTACTCAGTAAGAAAAATGATGGAAATGAATAATACAACGCGATATTTAATGCCAATATTTATCACGGCAGAGCAGCGACATATGTTTTCGATAAAAAACGGCAAAGGGGAGATGAGGGTGCGTTTTCAGTAATATGAACAAACCCTCAGGATTGATTGTGCCAACAAAAAATTACATAGACAAATGATCGTGGCACCAGGTTGCTGGATCGTTACTTCACCTGTCCGCTGCAAATATAATTCGAATTCGAGTTAATTCCTAGCCAGAGTCAATTGCTAACTATATTTCATTAGTAAATACGTGATATTTCAAACCTCCAATATAAGGGTTCATTGGAACTTTTTATATTATACAAACTCCCTTTCCGATGTAATTAAATTCAAATGGTTTTCATTAATAACGCGGTTGGTGAAAACGTGTAATACACGAGATACGCATAACTGTTCTAAATGAGAGACTCCTAAAAAACGTTCAGAAAGTGTGTTTTTGTTGTCAATTTTCTCTTATTTGCATACCACTTGACAAATAATATTCCTAATTATTGATTATTTCCGATGTCAATTCACCATGAGAATTGATACATTGGGTCATATCTAGGGATGGACATTTGCATACATGTGTCGTAGACGTATGTCATCAGGGATATAAACAAACGTTTGACAGCCATCTGCAATCTTCTGCAGCAGTGCCGCTCGGTGTTCAACCACTAGTCCTGATCTCGCCCCCAACGATTTCCATCCTTTCTTACACCTCAAGGAATTCCTGTCTCGTCAGCAGTTCATCGTCAGTAACGTAGAGTTGCAAATGGCTTTCAAACACTGGTACACATCCCAGGCGGCAGACTTCGACACAGGAATACCAATGTTGATCCAACGGTATGACAAATGTTTCTATTCTGGTGATGATTATGTGGGAAAATATTTCAACATCTTGTGTATATGCGACAGTAAATCTTTTCCTGGGATTTGTGTTTTCTTTCTGCTGACGTCCTAGGAAAGCACAGCTTATATATGAACAATTATTCATGTTTTACGAACCAATTCATGTTTTTATTTATATTGTGTACAGAAGTTTTTATTCCAAAATTTTCAATGAACTAGTTTCGGGAATGTTTCCAACACTGTCTCCACCCGATTCTTAATATTTTGCATTATAATTCGCGTTCGCAACGCATTTAATATGAAGTAGAATTGGGCCACGCAGCTAACAAAAGAAGTTATTGGCAGTTTGCTTTAAGCCAATGCAGGATATTAAACATCATAATTACAATTCGCATTAAACAGGTTTACTGTAATTAAACTCTGTCTCTTGGACCTTAATGTTACCAACTTTTAAATACAATTATCGCTTCATAGTTCGCTAACTATAACTCCATAATACACAAAACAAAATTTGATATGATCCACCAGAGTGACGACCCTGATACTTGAAAAAGATAAAAAGAAATCTTATTTCAGGAATACATGTCCAATTTTTCCACGAGAATGTGGCATAATTGCACACGAACATTGCATTTAAACAGGTCAGTAAAAACGCGATGAAAAAAATTTGCTGGACAACTGGGACGGCAGGAACCGAATTTATGTACTCGCTGGAAACTAAAGCGAGGTCTCTCTTCGGGACGAGGTGGACGAGCAGGTTTTGTGCCAGTGACACTTCAATTTCGCTCCGGTGATCCACAAAAGCAGCAGTTAAAGAAAGGATAAGCAATGTCCATTGCACAAAGAGTTGTTTGCAGAGCAACACGACATCCAATACGCTTACGCCAGGTTCAATGGACAACAAAAGTACGGTTTTTTTATCTTTGTCACTGAATATTTTTCTAGAGATGGAAAGAAAACTGTTAACTCATTGAACACAATAGCTCTGCATCAGAGCCTGCGCACACAAATGCAATCAAGGACACAAATTGCTACAAGGTTTGCATCAAGTAAAACGATGAACAAATTTATTACATAAGATTTGCCCAAACCCATTTTGATGTCACGTGTAACATCGATTTAATTTCTCTGGGAATAACCTTATGCCATTTTACATGTAATGATTTAGTAAGCACGGCAATTTCTCCGCTAAAAGGTTGCGAGTATGTAGTAGTATACGAATATCTTGTTGAGTTTCGAGATCGATAATTTATTATTGTAGTGCGCGAAAGAGAAGATGATGCGTTTTGCGTTCATTGATATGTCAACAACAATATGTTCTACAATCACAATGTGTTAGTATTTAGTAAATCCAATTTCCTAATGCCACATAGCTGAATATTTATATCTAGAGTCTTGATTTGATCAGCGTCAACAGCATATTTTTTTGTGTACAATCTGTGAGTCATGTCTCAAAAGAACTTTGCATATCGCCCTTAAGTGCTTCAACCTTGTTCTTCAATTCCAAAACGAGATTTAAAACAGCAGTGGACAAAAGCGTCTCATTGTATAAGCCATGGCAGCGTTCCCCTTTCGAAGATAAAGACGCGAAAGTGTTGTCGACGTCACAAGCTCCAATGGAGCGTCGATCTACTTGTTCCCGTAACACGATAACGAGCCTTGATACCAACATCATTTCGCGAGGTTCTTGCTGTTTCGACGCTGCTGAAAGGGTACTTTGTTGACCGCAGGCGAACACCTCGAACGGGAGGTCTCTATTTAGGAGAAGAAAACTCTCCCCACATGGCGCGTGCGAGGAGTCTGTTGAAGTGCGGAAAGAATGAAACTTTTTTGCCTTGCGCCATCGCTCTCCTCTCCAGAGAACGGATCTGACCGTGAACTGTGCAGTCGGCTCCCTGCAGAACGAATCTTTGTAACAGCTCTGAACTCACGATTTCGAGCGTATCTCTTGCGCATGGTCTACCCAACTGTCAACACGCCAGTGAATAGGCGCTCGGAAGAAAGGAAAAAGATCGTTGTGATTTCAATTCTTAGATCAAGAAAGAGATAAAGAGAATAGAGAGTAAGTTGAATATTTCACCCACAAAAAGTACAAGCAGAAATAATCAGAAACAGACATTGTAAACTGCGAAAATGTCTCGCTCTATTACTCTTATTCAAGGATGAAGGTTACGTACTAGTGCCATTTTCCTTTTCAAATGTTACAAGCCAGCTTTATGACATGTTGCGATGTCTTTTCTCCTATTCATTGGTAAATCTCGTTAAAAATATCGGAATATAATATTATCATATAGCTGACGGAAAAGTAATCAAAACTATTACACTTCCAAGAAAGTGAAATAAAATTTTAATAGATTACTTTCATTAAATCTAAGTTTTAGCAATAAATTTTTGAAATAAAATATTTCAAAACTGTACGAATTAAGATTAAGTTTAAAAATCAACAAAATATGTATTTTGACGCACATACAAAACAGTAGTTGGTGAAAAACGAAGGTGATGGAAACAAGCCTAAACGATTAATTTGAAATACATGAATACGCAATTTACTGCCGAATTTTTGACACTAATAAAGATTTAAAACGAACACTAACGAACTGTACAAGTTAAGAGATTGAAAGAGGATTGTAAAGTTTCATATAAATAAAAACGTACGTAAGACAGTAATCTGAAATCCTCCGAAGTAGTCTACTAAAATATTCAGCCCACATTGCCAGTAGGCGTTGCCACAAGGTATAGAATACCATCAAGCCTCACCATAAGAAACTCCTACAAGCTTGAAACGTCCCATTGCTGTGGCAGTGTCTACAAGAGTCCAAAAGGGTATTCCACGCAGTAAGCTGATCACTTTTAATCATCCGATTCAATATCTATGACTACAGATGCCATACGTAGGGGAACGAATTGGATATCAGGTTTACATATTTTCATGAGAAGAGCAATCACATTAACAAAAAATGTTGATGTTCCTTTTTTTGTCCTTTTTTAGACAAATACTACCTTCATTGCCCTAATTCCCTGTTACGAAAAACAGCTTTAGCACGAATCTGGACATTTCACCTATTACACGGATAATGTTCATATAATCCCAAATTGGTGGATAAAGTCCGACGTAGGAACAGTTTCGAATCATAATTCGGACTTTTACCGCATGATGTACTTATTAGCTAAAATGAGTGGCTGGGGTAGGCGATGTTCGTTACTGTGCTGATGAATAGAAAAGATTACGTGATAAACAGAGAACAGATTGGTGGTAGGAAGGCTAGTAAGAGACAATGTGTGTCTGTTACAGTCGTAAATTTATATTTAAAGGATACCATTTAACGTAATCTAATCTCACTATAAACCACAGCTGACGCTTCACAACGCATTACCCAGTTACTTACTAGACCCGGGACGTCGGCATTTGCAATTACATAAAACGACCTTTAGTCTGTGGAGCGCATAATTTCCAAAAAATTGTTTGCCAAAATGTCTCTCACGAATGCACAAAACGCATTAGCGCTCGAACAGTAATCTTCCATATCCAACGCCCTGAGGCTAATGCTTACATTGGCCGGATGAAGTCCGAAATGATCCTCTCATATTCATCATATAGCCATATGATCTATATCCACACCATCTGGCTTCTGTGAAAATTATCCGGCTATTTCACCGAATTTCGAACTTAAGCCCTCAAACACAGATCATTAACTTCCAAATTTATATTTTAAATTTCCTTGCTTCACCCTCATCGGGGAAGAAAAAACGTTACCATGACTTTTTTAGTAGCCCTCACAGTACAAGGTAGCGTCCTCATTTACCTACATATACGCCCTTATCGCAAGTGACCAAGGACCCCACATCTACACCAGAACGATAGAAACCCACCTATTGACTTGGCATCGGTTTCGCATCGGCATATCCCACCAGGTGTTCGGGAGTGGGGGGGGGCGGTCGGCATACGAAGGGTCCACTCCACGCACCTCACGCACACACTGACACGCGACGGGAACCCACAGAGCGTGCGTTGCCGGAAGTCAGATAAGGCAGCCGTCATTACGCGGGGCTATCTGGCACTCTGGCTCCCCATCAGATCGATTCCCCCGACTCGCGCGGATGCTCTGATACTGTCAGGCACATCTTCGCTGGCGACAGATCGATACACTGCCCCGTAGAGAAACCGGCCGCCCGGTTTCCTCTCGCAATTAGCTGCGGCCGAGAGAAACAAGAGATTGGAAAAGTTTAATAACTTTCCTGCCTTTTTCCCTCAATTTTGTTGCTGGAGTGTCTCACCAGTATGACCAGAGAGCTCGACTGAGGGATGTCCAATCTTGCTTCCTGTCAATGACAATGTTCTCGGAAGCAATTAGCATGTGTTTGCTGTAATTTATGCTGGTTCCGTGCTACGAGACTGTAATGGATTCCGTCGGAAAACAGAGAATGCAATGCAAATATTAATTATCGGTAATGGAATTAGAGGTAGCGTAACAACGAGATCATTTCAATGAGATGTAAACCGCTTATCTGCAGCATCGGATAATACAAAATAGGATTATTAATTTCAAAGACAATGGAGTTATCTGTGGAAAACATCTTCCGTGCACAGAGAATACATAAACGTTGAAGTGAATAAACGTTGAAACGTGGAAATCTCATTCAGGAATTCTATGTAAACGAATCCTAATGAAACAGTGTGACAGTAACATCCTCTTAGCACTCACGCAAAGGAATAATGTTTCATTTCGTAAAAATAATCTGTCTTTCATGACGGAGACAGGAAGAAATAGGGAGACTGAACGTAAAACAGGCTGAGAGAAAATAAGTCACAGAGACGGAGACATCAATTATGGACACACACAGAAGGCATATATGTAGACGAAGGCAGACGAATATCTTATAAATTATTAGTTGATCTAAAACCGGAAACGTCGGATTGATTCGATCTAATATCTTATGTAAACGACTGATTTTAAAACGCAAAAACACGCTCATCTTTCTTGACGATAGCAGAAAACTAGAAAACGAAAAGGAAAATACCAGCATATTCAAATATTTACAAAAATGTTTATATATATAATTGTATGTTATTTCTAATTAGAATGCAATCAAACGTATTTACAAAACTTGTACTTTTGTGTTGTGATTTTGCATTCATTAACTCATTTATCAAATTCTTACCATTTCCAATTAACAGCTACGAAATTTGAGATTTTATTTCTATAGTTATGTATCTCCATTTCCATTGTTTTATATCTTTACGAATCAATATGTTCTTAAGAGGTTTCTCTATTATGATACCAAATTTTGTGTTAAAAATGGCTTTTCTCGTGTATTAAACGATCTCCATAAACCGTTGAATCTAATTTTGGCTATAGAACTAAATTTGAACACTTTCTCTCCATGAGACATTGTATTGGAGATACGTCACTTTGGAAATAAACGCAT
The DNA here is from genome assembly GCA_011170035.1 of Teleogryllus occipitalis. Taxonomy (NCBI): domain Eukaryota; kingdom Metazoa; phylum Arthropoda; class Insecta; order Orthoptera; family Gryllidae; genus Teleogryllus; species Teleogryllus occipitalis. The sequence goes on from BLKR01001551.1 coordinate 206,227, forward strand.
CGATTAAGTTCAACCTTTTCTTAAACGTAGTTAATACTCTTAGAAATACAATACTCTAATATTTGGGCATAAAAATTAATGCAAAACAATCACACTGCAACGGTTAATGGACGGATGATATTCCTGATCGCTTCGATACATATGGACGACCATACATGAACGGTATGAGAATTGGCGAGGCTCGTTGATATATGTGGCCTAGAGCGGAGCGTTGCGGTGGAGTCATTGCTTGCGCGAGTGTGCTCAGTGGGAGGCGGCGGGGTGGGGGGAGGCGGTGGGAGGATTGTGGGGCGTCGGGGAGCCTCGGAGAGCGAGGTTAGGGCATCGGAGCGAGGGAGGACTGTGCGGCATCGGCGGGGAGCGGGGAAGTCGTATGCCTCGTGGCGAGAGATCCTCGGACGGTGGTTGCACGGTCTCGAGGCGCGACCGTAGCCCATACCCCACGGGAATCGCCCGACTGCATCCCGCGATCAGTTTTCCCTCACCCCCACTTCCCCGCTAACCCCCGTTCACTTTGCGTTATCTGAGATGGCAATAGCCTGACTGCATTTCGTTTCGTTTATCCGGTGTTCCAGACGGAGTAACACGTTTTGTTAAGTTTGCATTCAGAAGTAGTGTAAATAAATGTTTTCGCTCCAGTCCAGAGTAAACCTCGAATACAGGTAAACATGGCAGAATCTTCGGAATTGTGTACGTTCAGACAGCAAGATAAGAAGATGCTCGTGAGAGGAGGTTTCAAGTTTTGTTTCCATAAACTTCTAAGAGTGGTTTTCAACATTGGTAATGCTCTAAAAATACGTAGAATTGTTTCGTGAAAACAGACAGAAGTGGATAAATTATAATCGATCAATGTAACTCACGTTAAATGTAGAAATGAATGCTTCTACTAAGCAGAAAAACGGAACGTGATGCAGACGTGGTTTGCCTTTTTGTGGACGTAGGTAGCCGGCTTAGGAAAAGTTGAGCGCGGGATGCAGTCGGTACACGTCCCGACAGCGGGTGCAGCGAGGGCCAGAGACAACCGGTACCTGCCGCAACAGCGACGGCCTCTGGTGACACTAGCTGAACCGCTCTCGCCCTTAACTAAGGTCCGTCATTTGCATGCAATTGCAAAATGTATTTTCAATTATTTGCAATTAAAAAGAGGAAATATGCGAAAAGGTGTAATGGGGAAAATAGAAGTTGAGCAAAAATATAATATTACAGAAATCATATAAATTTTTAACTAACAAGCAAAACACAAGTCAAGGACTTAATGTTTAAGAAATCGTTACTCTCTTCTTAGTGTTAGAAAAATAATGGTTGTCCATCGTCTATATTCTTTACTGTCAAATGCTTTACAGTTGACTGACTTGGCAAAAGCGCTGAGGTAGTAATGGGGGATGGGAAAGACGAGATCAACTCCACAGTTCATGGAATTTGGGCAAATGCAGAGTCAGAAATTCGGGAGTGAACACTACAGTCACTAAAGTTATTTTGGTGTCCGGGAGACGCCGCGATTATAGGCACATGTGTCAACGTTTCGACGCCATTCTGCGACCTTACTCAGAGCAAAATGCATTTCGAATTTCTGAGCAAAGGACATTTCGCCCTGAGGAAGTTCGCAGAATGACTGGTGAACCGTTGGCATTTGTGCCTAGGACGCGGCGTCTCCCGAACAGCCAAATACCTACTGACTCCGGCCGCGGAAGCATATGCCCTCAAGAGCCCATATTTGACAAAACCCACCACCATGAACATCCATGGTGCGCCGCGTCGTGGAAGCGAAAGGAAGGAACACCGCTATGATAGCAGCTCCTGACACATGGGCGGCGACAGTTCGATTCGATTACGTTTCGTGCATGGGATACGGCATTAGTCACGTTCTGGGACATTTCTTCCTCTCGGTTTGTATAGTGCTGAAATGTCAGTGACTTGTAATGAAAGTCACTGTTCACTCTGATATTGTGAAATATCTGCGGAGAAAAGTTGAATATGCACAAAAATATGCGCATAAGGTTATAAATGTAAATATATACATTTATGATGGAATATGCAGAAATATGCAAAACAGAAATAGCTTAAATTGATTCTAAATGTCTCAAAACGTGTAGAAATTGTGGAATCAGTATGCTTTAGTTAACAGAATATAATATGTAAATGCATACAAATCACAGTACTTACTAATTAGAAAATTCTTGCTGAACACGTGCGAACATTCTGCACTTTGTAAATCATTGTTTTAAAAGTTAAAGTAGCTTCAGGCTTTATTTATCTTTCCAATTTCTGGCATTTCTGATAAACTGTCCTACAGGGTGAGGGTATAGTCCGAAAATGTAATACAGTAGAACGTTCAAAAATGTTCAGATTTGCAGTTTAATGCATGAATAACATAACTCAGGTCCCATATGTGATACGAGAAACTGATTAAAAGACCCTGAAAGCATTCGAGTTATTCACGATAATAAAGTGTGTTACGTTTGCGCCTGATTTACCACCTAGGCCACGATCTGGGAACTTCTATATTTTTCGTCTTCAGTCGGTTTGATGCACGACTGGGTGGTAATTCCGTGTTTCAAATACGTTGCACCCAAACGTCATTCCTTAGCGTATTACACAGAGAGAGGAATAGCCTACCTGCAGCAATTGCATAACACGAGCGTTCCGTCATCCGTATCACCCGGACCAGCCCTCCTGCCCACCGATTTGGCTTGAGACGTCATCCCAAGGGCCTAGCACGGCTGATGCGACAATGGCCTGTCTTTGTATCCTTTATTATTATTATTATATTATTATTGTTGTTGTTATTATTATTATTATTATTATTATTATTATTATTATCATCATCATTATTGAAGTAAGGGAAGACATTACACAGACCCCATCCGATACATCGTTTGGGGCAAGGGAAGTAGCACGTGTCGGTGTCCTGGTGGTAATTAGCCATTTTTTTCGTATTATTCCAATTTTATCAAATTCCTCAAATTAATAAAAGATAAAATACTTTTAAATCTGTTTAAAGCGTCTCAGACATCACACTGAACGAATTCAACTGTACATTGTTGTGCAACGTCCGGGTTATGTTTAAATTTACCCATTCATTCTGCCATTTTGAAACCTCGTCTATTACATGGGATTCGGAAGCTAGTCTCTATTTCTTTTACTCCCATATTTACTGTTAAGGGCCAATACAATAACAGTTCTAATTCTCTAATTTCATCCGTTATTTACGTGATATTTTAGAAATGGAAAGGGACTAGAAGTGGAATTTTTTCTGGTCTATGCAGATGTACCATTAAATTCAATGTAATGAAAACTTACTTAAGTTATGACTATTTTTTTCCTTTTCTTCTGTTGAAGTGGTAGATTCGTTTTCCTACAGATATGCAAACAATATCATAAGACTTTTTTTTCCATCTATCTACCTGATAACTATATGATATTTTATGTTTGAAAATAGCTTGCGAATTGTTACGGAATATAATTAAATACATTATTCGTGTATCGTAGAGAGCATTCTATATTATACTTTTTCCTGACTGCCAGATCCACGTATTTCTGATTCCTTTTGTAATCACCATCCAGTTTCCTGTTTCTCGTTACATATTTTTATTTTATTTATCGTACGATGTGATATGTTAAGATTGTACTGCAGTTAGATACTCAACGGCGCCGTCGACGGGACACCGTCATCGTTGTGATTCAATGACGATGGCAATGAAGTAAAATAATACTGTGACTAAAGGGAATGGATTTAGGGAGTGCAATGAGAACCTGAGGAAATGAGGAAACCCCAATGAATCCTGCAGAGAACCGACATCGCCCGCCTCAAATTTTACTTGGATCGACTAGGATTTGTACGAAAATACTCTGCGTTGCTTTCAAGCGGGGCCCCATAACCTGTCTTGCATTATTCCATTGGCCACTTTGTTCTCGGCGTATCATGCATGATCTCTCTGTTGTCTGAGTGATGCATTATGTGAAGTTTTCGAGGGTAAACGTGGGCGTTTAAGAACGCCTCAGAGAATATTTCATACGGAGCTCCCGAATTCGATTGGCGTACGGCGGTCGCCGAACACTTTTTCCGGGTGTCCACGGGTCGATCGCACGTGCATACTAAACGGCTCAGGCGCTCGCACCCCCTCTCCCCCGCCCTCGCATCACGACTCGGTTCGCACGCACTCGCGGTCACGCCGGTGCAACTCACGCACCGCGCGTGTCACCAACACGGAACAACTTTGACACGCGCACGCTGCACAAGCGACACTCATGTGACCGGCGGATCAATAACTAATCCAAGTGCCACTGACTCCGCTGGCTGTCAAATGAACCAATCTCCGTATTGATAATTATAGAATGCTTTATGCTTTCGCTTGTCATGAGTTATGGTTCTCGTTTGGAAATTACCGAAATGATAAGAATATGAAAAGCAAACTCTCTCATTGGCGCACGATACTGACTTATGTTCACTATTTTGCACATAATACGCTAACCGATGACCTACTTTTCATTGGAACGTTTATGGATGTTTATTCATACTCATCGTGCAAGGCAGGCCTTACGACAGAGTTCACGGCTCGCTGCGTGATACTGTTGAACAAGTTGGTTTTCTTATCTCGAATAGACAGAAGTCCTTGGAAAGCAAACATACTTATAAAAAGTTTATCTTGATAAAAATAGGCACACACTTCAAAAGTTCAAGAACTTTAAGATTCGTTAACAAATAACGGAATACATTTAAATATAATTTCTGACAGCAACTTTCCTAATAAAATATGTTTACATAGATTTGTACATTTTTTTCATGTGCATGTATGTATGTATGTATGTATGTATTTGTAATGTAATTTAAACGTTTATTTGCAATATATTCAAATATGTGAGCAATAAGTGAATTTTGTTGACTTTCGTAACAAAAAATTATTAGAGAAGTTATCTATTAGTCACTTTCCATTAATACAGTTCATACACATACAACGTCACTCATAAGCTTGTGCCGCCCTTAACAAGAGGGGAAAGAGGAAATTGCATGTCTGACCCCTTTTCCCAATTAAAAGTTTTAATTTTTTATGAGATTTTTACTAGAAAATAAAGATCATATAAAAAGAATTGAATTGCAACGTTAAGTGTACTATTAATAAATAAAACCGATTTATGCTCCACCATGTAGAGGGTTCTCCTGTGGCTACCACAGCATCTTTTCGAAGTGTCGTATTATAATTCCCCAAATTGTCAGGTTAAAAAAAATGTCTGTAGTAGCATTTCACAGTTTTTGAGGCAAATCCTCAGGCTTGAATGTTTAAGACATCTGATTTCTACACTGTTATTTAACACTTTATGGCCACAATGTTAGTATAAATCTAATTTTTGTTAACACATACTATTATTTTTATTTCTTCATCAGCTGTTGCCATTTTACAGTCAGTGCCAATTACATCGTTTCGAATCACGCCGTTTCCACGCGAAAATTACGCCTCGTTTCGAACATGAGGAGGTACTGGCAAAAGTTTCTTCTTAATTCTTTAGACTTAAATCTGTGAATGATTTGAATATTAGATTTGCTCTGATGCCCGAGAGCTGAATGCAGTAGAAGGGAACAGAGTTTAAGAATGGTTTATAAATAAGTAATGACAGTCTAATGCTAACACTGAGTTTCTACCGAACAACCACTGCGTACGTGTTTTTCTTGTTCACACATCATGTGTCCTGGCGCTTAGAATGAAAGGTCGTTTATACCATTCCGTTTTGTAATTTCCTTAATGAAAGAGAAAAATCGTTCTCAACCCTTCGTCAAAGAGCATGGATGAAATTCTGTTGTTACGAGTCGCAAAAAGTCCGTACGTGTGTGGACCTTCGAGGGCACCTTCATGGTAGGATAGAACACTTCGCGCAATCCTGGTCGGGTGAAACTGGAAAGTATCCCAAACATGCACCAAGAACTTATAGGAAGGGTCCCACATTCGATCGCAATATGAGCCATTATTTTCCCTTTCTGTACGGTTCATATTTAACCGTTCCCTGAGACTCTCCAAAACGCACAATTTTGCCCGTCTGCATTTACCACATTTCGTGACCTTATGTTCATCTCCCACTCCCCGTTAGCTGCTTTTGTCATGGTGAGAACGCGTCATTGCCGGAGTGAGGGCGAAGCGTACCTCCCCTGAGGAGGAAAAGGGTTATTCGGGTACGGGTAAAACGCAACGGGCACAGCCGTTAGGCGTGTCGAGCGTGTGTGAGGGTTCCCTTGCGGGTGTAGGTGGGGTAGGTGGGTTGGCGGGGTGCGCGTTGCCACGATGGGATTTCCGCCGGCGTTGGCAGGTGGCAGCGCTAAAATTACGCGTGTGCTCGCAACGGGAAAGCCCCGCCCCCACCCCCGCCCCCGCCCCCCACCCTCCGCCCCCCACCGGCCGGTCGCAGGCGACAAACCGATTCTTAGGTCGTTGAGGGGACGCCGAGCAGTCTGCCGGGCACCGCTCCAAGCTGTGCTCTCGTCGATGACTCGCCTGTTGCCCTAGCTCTTCTCAGCAGGTGTTTTGCGAGAGTAGCTCCTGAAGTCGATTTGTAACGATTTCGTGTTTTGTATTAATGTAATGTAATTTTTATTTCTGATACGCCGCTGACTCATCTGGAGGGGCGTGGGTTTGAGAAACTACTGTATTGGCATAGGGTAATTGATTTCGTGACGGAGTAGGTCTTTATATGCAAATGAAACAAAAGGGAAAAGGCAGGCAGCGCATTCGTCATTCACTTATTCAAATCATCTCAATTTCATTCGTGCGTGTGAATGCAATGCAAATAAAATGAAGAAATTTTCTGTATTAATAACATTTGAAATGAAAAGTGTGATTGATATTCAAAAAATAATTATTAAGTAATATTATGTCCATCTTATGAAAGGGAATGTAAATAATATAATAAATCCACTGTGTGAAATGAAGAGACCCCTTCCTTGCTATAGAAAGAGAACGTCTTGATAGCAAATATTAGCGTTGTTTTTGCCGTGCAATAACTATTGGACAAAGGACCATACTACCAAATTGTAATACCTGATATGGCCTGTGCTGCACACAGTAGGTGAGTATATGAATATATGGTAGAATGATCCTATGCCCAACAATTATTGCAGTATTTTATATAAATTACAGTGAGTTTATAAGTATTCGATTATTGTAACAAAAAAGCACTGCATTTTCCTAAAATGATATATTCACATTAAATTATCCATCACATTGTATGATTGCTCAAAAAGTGTTTCTAAGTAACAATTTAGAAATAAATAAAGGAGTACAAACTGATCACTTATTTGTTAATAACAAAATTATATTTATAAAATTTATAAAACTGGTGTGGTCGCTAATGCCCTTGCAGTTGATGCGATCTAAAAAGTTTAAATACTTAAAAAAAATATATTAGTAGATACTGTTACGTGAGTGATCGTAAACGTGAACTTAGCTTCATTTAACATAATACAACAGTGAATATTGTATCTTTGCAAGCGGATTGTGAATAACAGTTATTCTAATAAATGATACAGAGATTTCCTCTTTTTGTGAATTAAAGTAGAGGGGGTAGACGAAAATTGAAAAATCTTAGGGTGTACGAAGCTAATTCAAATCGTTACAATTCATCACGCTATACCTTCCGCTAGAAATCGGAAAATTTAACAAAATCCATTCAATCTCACAAATGGATTGCAAATAAAAAGCCAAAAAGTAGTGAAAAATTTCATGTATAATTTGTCAGGAAATTTGTAGCAATTGTTTTTAATTGTTCTCGGGATTGCTGGAACTCGACATAATTGTCATTACTTCCACACGTAGACACGCTCAAACTAAAACAAAAGGAGGGGAACTACTTTTTGGACCCCTTTAGGCCCTCTCCACTCTCTCCATTAATCTCTTTATTTCAATTTTTGGCACCTTTTAGTACCAAAAAATGTACAAGAAGAATAATATTATAACTTTAATGATAGATTCAATTAATAATACCATTTATTCATTTTATGTTAACCATTTACGGGGTTGTTATATTAACCATTTACTCGTACAGGTTTGTCAAATGGTTGAAAAACAATCTTCTCAAATTAATATGAATCGATTGCTTAAATCAGCTTAAAAACGGTAATTAAATAATTGAGCATATTTACAGAAATAAAATATTTCCGTAAATATTTTATTTTCGTATCTTCTCTGTAGCCCCTACGGGGCCCCTTTCGGAATGTCTTAGGGGGGCATGCACCCTCCTGCCCTCTTCCTGTGCACATGCCTGTGCTTCGACGTGGATTTTAGCAACATTTCAATCTAATATCTTATTTAATATTAAAGTAAGTGACAAACCATCAAACTGATTTTTTTTTTTTGGTAATGTAAGGTCGCATCAACATCTGTAGTAGCGATCATCAATGGAGTTAACGTTATGATAACTATGAAGATGAAACAAAATGGTGATGATAAGGGGTGAAAGGACGAACACAAATACAACCATGCCCGAGGCGGGACTCGTACCCGTGACCCTTCGGTCCAAGATCACTACGACACTACTGCCTTCGCGATCTCGGCCACCGGGCCGGCAAACTGATATTTGTACTGATCATTTGCATCTTTATATCACTTCTACACATGTTGCCAAAGGGTGAGTTTAAACGTTCATAAATGAACTAAACATAAATCATAGAAACAATGCCTCCAATACTTTGGAATGGCATGCGGCAGAAATGACAAATGGCATATTAGGCAGAGTCTCGAACATGATAGATTGCTTCCCAACGCGTTCAAAAACGGCAAATGTGATACTTTACATATTCGCAAATAGAGACGCAACTTTTCCAACGGGCGATCGTAACACGTGCGCAAACCTCGTTGCAGAGACGGTGAAAACTCAGCATCGTCCATATGTCACTGGAACAGCGCAAATATCGGGGCTCTAAGATCGTATGGCGGCGCTCCGCAGCCGCCGTCGCCAGCGCCTGCGCGGCGGGGGGGGGGCGAGGGGCGGGGTATGGGGTGCTCTCCTGCCAAATGACGCTGCCGCGCCGCCCGCCGTTGTCGCCCAGGCCGGCGCTCTTTACATCGCCTGCGTGGGACGAATGGGGCGGCAAAGCGACAACTGCACGAAGATCGAGACGAGGAGGAGAGGAGAGAGGGGGAAGAGAAGGAAATAAGGGAAATGAGGAGAAATACGTGGAACATGGGAGAGAGGAGAAGAAAGTAAATGGCGAGGTGGACAGGAAGATAGGTTCGGCGATGACGCTTTGAGAAAGAGTAGGAAAATGCGAAGAAAGTGTCAGCGTTAAAACGAAATGAATGGAATTCAGAAGACCCAACTACAAATTATCCTTCGCCAGGTTTCATTACCCTTTCTTTCCTCTCTCTTCCTTTCTCGTCTCTTTCTCTCCGTCCTCTCTCTGCCTCTCTCTCTCTCTCTCTCTCTCTCTCTCTCTCTCTCTCTTTCTCATTCCTCTCTTTCACTTTCACTTTCACTCTCATTCATGTTATTGTAGAGCGTGAGAAGGTATTTAATGGAGAAGGTAGCACAGGAGAAGCTATGTGAACACAAAACAAGACGAAAGTTCTATGATGTGTGGATATGAGACAGTACCAAACAAACAATTTCGGCACGAGAAGAACCCCAGAAACGGCGAAAAGGTACAACCGAAGATAATAGGGCCAAGGAAGGAACAGGCGGAGAAAGCGTAAGACGGGGAAGGAAAAAGGCCTCTTAGCGCCGCCACCGCTGCCCGAATCGCCTCCGCCGCCCGGGGAACGAGCGAGGGGTGGGGGCGTGGGCGTGGGAGGGCGGGGGAGCGATAGCGCTATCGCCCATCTGTAAACAGACGCGCATCGGCCGGCGCCGGCGCCGCCGTTGGCGCGAAACGGAGCGCGACGCGCGACAATCGACAGCCGACGGCGGCGGCTGCAGCCCATCCCCCACCCCCACCCCCACCCCACCCCCGCCACGTGCCAAGGGGGCCCGGGCGGAGAGGACCTCGGCTTCTGCAAAATTTCTACCATTATATTACTGAAATTTAACCCCATTTTGTATATTACAGCTCTGGGGCACCAGTAGCAAGTCCAATATCCAAATCATTCAAAGATTTCAATCCAAAGTTTTAATAAACATTGCCAATGCCTCCTGGTATGTTCGAAATTATGTAATTCACTCTAATTTTAAAATGCCAACAGTTAACGAAGAAATAATAGTTATAAATATATTAAAAATATTAAAATGTCAGACAAATACTTTAGCCATAAATTTGTTAGATAACAGTTTGGAAATGAGACGTCTTTGAAAATTCAATTTAGATTTGCCTCACAGGTTTTGAAGTATAGTTATATGTATAATCAACTGTATTAATGGAGATATATTACTGAGAAAATTCTTCAACCAATGTTAATTATCTGAAAAAAAATTACTTATTGTTTGATGTATGAATAGATTGTAAATAAACGTTTAAGTGAAAACAAATGTATAAATTTAGCCATCCCAAATATTGATTAAAAATAGGCTTAAATATTTTGTAAAGTTAAATTGTAATATCGTTTTGTCAAATATAATTTCTGTAATCACGCAATAATGTAGTACAATCCTTGTAATAGTCGTTAATAACAAAGTTGTTGATGCGACTGTAAATTAAGTTTATTTTAAAAAATTAGTTTTTCTTCACCTCATCTCCTCTCTTTGTAAAAGCTAGAAACTCTTACTAATGTTCGAATAAAATTACTCTGTGTCTGACAATTCTTGGCCATGTGGTATGCTTCATGATCACTAATCCAAAACTTTCCAACCATTCAAAAGCTTTCCAATTGCACCGAGTTGCCGCTTTGAATTTAAAAACAAATGACTGTCGCTTTGCAAACTCGCGTGCATTCACACGTCATCCATTTTGCGTTTGTATTTGTGAGATGTGTTCTGTTCTGAGAGTGTTGGCGTATTAAAAAAGAGATGTTGGTTGAGAGTCTGTTATTTGCTGTGAGGGTGTACATGGATTTATTTATTTATTTATTTCAAACCGTATTTTCTAATGTGCTCCTAATTCTAATTCACTTACAGCCGTCAAAACTGTGGTGCGATGGAAGAGGAAACTGATAATAGTAATACACATCAGCCAAGTCTACAAGCTTTATGCACACTAAAGGCTTTATGGAACGTGTGTTTAACGCACAATAAAATTCCATTATAATTTTCCAATAAATATCCTCTGAAACTGTAGTTATATTTTTAAACTAAAAATTAGTATTTTTCAGAAAGAGTAATATGTTTCTTCTCTTGTTGGTGCTCTAATCTTCTCAATTGAATATAATAGGTAAATATTTGTATTGTAGCGTATTGTATTCGCGGCCGTGGGTAGGAGGAGGAGCGGAAGTATCGCATACCTACGGGCTGAATAGCCTTGGCGCCACGGCGTTGGGATATATTTAGACCAAGAGGACGCCAGCTTGACCTGGAAGGTCACGTGGTAGACGCGAGCCTCCCTCCTACACCAAGGACGGTCACGTGACGGCTACACTCTAGGTATAAAATCGAGCCGACGAGCTCACACGGGGGTTTTTGTTCTGGAAATCTCGCGCGATGCGCAAAACTTTACTCCCAGGCTGGAGCGTGTCGTGCCTCTTGCACGGGTGACGAGGTCACGGTAATGGCGCGGGAGAATCGTCAGTGGAAGCGGGGCCTCCCTAGCTATGTGAGGTATCCACAGGGAAATACTCAAAAGTGTGTAGTTTCGGAGCAGAATTTAGTTATTGTACATACGTGTAAATAAACTTGTACATACTTGTAAATGTCTGTATGTTTTTCTCTATGACGCCACAGCATTTCCTTGAAATTATAATGTATCTACCGTCAAAGAAAAAGTGTTTGTCTTTCGCCAGCGGTATCTAGAGAAAAACATTTCTTTATTTTGCCATAAGTGTAACCAACTGCTCTGCGTGAATTCGCTCTCACTCTCACTCACTCTCACTCAATCTCACTCAATCTCACTCACTCTCACTCAATCTTACTCAATCTCACTCTCTCACCAACGTTGATTTATTTTTCTCGAAATAAAGCTCGGGTTTCCTTTATACGTTATGATATAGGGATTGTTATTCTTTCTCTATTTTATTCAACTTTCTTAGCCGATATTCATGAAGTACTGACTAAGTCTTAAAGTCTATTGCACAATTGTATTATCCTTGTTTTTGTATATGCTTCTTTTACTTTGGCAACATCCTTTTTTGATCTTTTTATGACATCGTTCCTAACAGATGACCATTTTTGTCTATTTCTTTAATTTTAATAGTCGCATCATCCCTGGCCTCTAATGTTTTCCATTTTGCATTACACCTAATTACATCCATTACTCAATAAATTTATTGCTCTGATATTAAGGATTTCTTCTTCGAAATACCTCATCTCTTGGCCTTCTCTTTCCTGCCATTTACATTCTCACCAGCTGAAAAACTCTTATCATCGTCAATCTTAAGCCGTTCCATTCCAACCCTTAGCGTCACCTGTTTATATATTTCGTTTCTTTTTCGTTCCACGCTCAACGCATTTTCATAATTTCCCACTGCATTTTGTCCGTGAATATTCTCGCGTCGTCCAGCCACCCCGCGTGGTCCCCAAGCTCCCATCGTCTCCGGGCCAAACCCCACCTCCGCCGTCGCCGCTGGAGACTCTTCGTCACTCGTCATAAAAACAAGGGACAACTCGCGCTCGTTGGCTGGCGGCGGAGAAGGAAAGCGTTGTTGTGAGCGACACGTGTTCACTATCTCCTCCAGTTTTATGGAACTTGAGGGAGGCATTGTATTGTCAAGAGAAGATAACTAATTCTGAACGCACAGTCAGTGCTATGTTCGTTTCAGACACTTGACAAGGCGCGGCAATTACTATTAGAGCGACAGAAAATCAAATCGCTCTGCGGAAAGAAAAGCGCGACGGAAATAGCGTTTTAGATTGCTTGCGGACGTGGTGAGTGTTCGGCAAACGGGCCACTACAATGCTTTCGTGCCTGTGGTGACTGCCTGATGAATAATGACCTTGTTCTCCACACGACTTTCTTGCTTGACAAATGCTCATTCACGCCCTGTATTATTCATACTTCGTATTCATCTTCATCCAGTGCTTGATGGCATTCAGTGAGAAATGGGTATGTTCGAATTTTCGTTCCAGTTCACAGTTCCCACGAACACGAAGATGTAATCGATTAGATGAGACCAATGTAGATTGACTTCCCGAGACCCGTTGGTACGGTCGAAAGGTACAAAACATGTATTAGTTGAATATTCATTCGCTGAAAATAGCATTCTCACAGTGTACGATGTAGAGCACATTCATATTCAGTCACCTGACAAGGAAGACATTTTCTGTACTTGGAAATTAATGTATATGAGTGAATGATTGCACCAAATTGAAGAACTTCTGCAGGGTAAGTTATTCTTGATATCTCATTTCGACAAAGACAGGACAAGACAATATGTCAAGGAAATTAATCGACAGATATTGATTTTTGCTCAGCAATTACGTAAATCTTTAACGTCAGCTGATGTCTTGATAGTTTCCATAAGGAAAAGGAAAGTGTACTCAGTAGAAAATATTGGAGAACTAGAAAAAAGGCTCATAATATATGAGGTGACTTTTACCCAATAGCAGTTTAATAAGAAAGGGAGATCAGTCGCAATCAACACGTTTTTTATTATGTTTATGTTATACATGGTTGTTTCTTGTTGAAAAGTAGAAGAAACAAAAGACAAAAATGTAACATTACGCATGCTGCTTTACGCTGCTAACATTACGCTGCTTTCCACAAACAATTATTCTCATATTGGTATTTTCCTTATACAAAGAAATCATTGGTGTTAATTATTGTATCAATTTGTTTCAAATTCTAAGGTTGCTAGATGTATCCAAGTTAGTAGCAATTAAAATGTGTTATGATACATTATTAAATCGAGGAACTGGTGCAATATTTTATCTTGTCAGATTAAATTTGGAATTAGTGAGAATATTTTTCTGAAAAAACAACAAGAAAATAACGAATACAAGAGTACAATCAACTGTCAAATTGGTGTTTCTATTGTACTGTGTTCTGATAGTTTCTTCAGAACAAAATATATATTACGACCTTTTGATGACGACTTACTGCAGTGGCATTTCGGAACAGTAAACATCAGATATAATTCTTACTACATGAAGTGCGTTTATGCTTGATAAAAAGCATACGCAAGTTTTTGTTCTCACGTTGCATATCAACAAAGTCGGAACAAACTGTTTTGTTTCTCATCTCTGCATGAAGGAATTTTCCATATTTTGAACAAACTTCCCAATTATACAATTCGATTGATTTAATTCAAGTTAAGTGGTCACATAAAATGTTCTTTAGAGCCGTTTTTATTGGAAAAAGTCGGACAAAATATTTTCAGGTAAGAATTACATAACAATATAGTTTTCCAATTCATACGAAAAATGCGTGACCTCTACTATTTTCTGTCTTTCGACCTATTGCTCTTTAATCACAGTAAGACTTCAGAAAATATTGTAACTTATTATCTCGGTGCAACTAGACCTACCATTTGAAAATCAACTATTTCAAAATCAAATTTCACGTATGGATTTGTTGAAATTCCTTTTAGGTTTACGAACGAGCATTAAATCTAGAATACTCAAATGAAACCCTCTATTTTTTTCGGAAATTCGTGCTTTGAGCATTAGTAAGTCATTCTGAGAAAATTGATCATTTATTTTTGTGGGGAACAAATATTTATAATACTTACATCCATATTCTTCACAATAACTGATACACCTGTTTCATTCTCAGGATAAGAAACCAAATATAAGTCAATATCATTTCACGTCATGCGGTAGCTTTTTATTCTGATGATTTTTACACATTTTATAAATTTACCAAGTTAAGTGGTCACATCCAGTTAAGACCGTGCATTTTCGCAGAGCGGAAAATCTTCAGTGTGCCATTTCACGCTCATTGTAAGTAAAAGAATCCCGCTTCCGAAAATAAAGTCAACAAACAAATAAAATCAACATTAAGCACTTCGGCAAGATGGTTTTAATAGTGGAAATAGAATCGTACTGAAATCCAAATTCGAATGTTCCTGGCAATAAGCATTACGAAGAGAGGGTTGCCTCAAACAATGTAAAGGAACGCGGTGAAAAAATGAGGTCTAAAAACCCTCATTTTGTAGCCTACGGCATGAAAATCTTTTGTTAGCGTATCGGACTGCTATACTCAAGTTCGTGGGTTCAAACTCGATCAAAGGTATGAATGTCTCAATGAAGGCAGGCTGTCCCATATTGTAGATTTACAGCGTTAAAAATATCCTAATAATAAACGAAGCCCCTGAGCAAAATTAAAGTCGCCTGTTTCATGGCTCGAGTGATACCTCCTTTCTCTGCCAGACGGTGAAAGGAGGATAGCGGAATTTGCGTGGTCAGGCGGAAGAGCAGGCCACATAGCCTGAGCTTCGCCACGTAAAAATAAGACTCGAATCGAATCGAATTGAATTGAATTCAAATACAAGCCGGGATAAGCCGAGGGAGGGGACAAACGCATGGCGTACCTGGTTTTAAGGGCCTACGGCGCGTCGTTTCCTAGGTTTGCTCGACGGCATCTAGGCGAGACTAGGCATCGAGTGGGCGAGAATAACGTGTTTCAAGGAATTCACGTGCGCCTACACTTTTTCCTGTATCATAAACAGCGAAGTTGCATTAGGTTCGTCTTAAATCTGTTTGACGCAGACCTGGTGGATACTATCTCATTCACCAGTAGCACAATGGCAGGTTTCGTGACGGTGGTTTCTTATTACGCAGTACTACAAAGCCGACATCCCTCCCTAGCATATTGTAGAGAGAGGGCATGAAACATCTCTCGGAGAAAATTGTTTTAACTAATGTCACACCTTGATTTACATGTTGCTGAAAACCAACAAATCTACACGTGGATGATGAGCACGCCCATGCCCTGACGGACTGATTGATTTAGGGTGTGTCAATTGCTAAAGTCATTAACCCATAGATGTAGTGCATGTTTTCTATCGCGGGAGGTGACGGTGCTCTTACCTCAATGAATGGCGAGATCCGGCTCCTCACCGTCACGTCGGCGATACCTGGGAATTTTCCTCAACCAGGTATCTCCTACCAGCATGGCAACCCTCCCCCTTAGCGGGGACAAGCTCTAAGCTCCGGACGGATATCTCAACAAGTGACATGTTTGGCTGTGTTGTGAATGTAAGAGTGTGTATAAGGACTGAGGTTAGGACAAAAAGGGAGAAAAGAAAGATCGTGCGTGGTCCGTGGGCCATTTGTTAGAATTCTACTCTGGCATTTGCATGGTGTTGGTCAGAGAAAGCACGGAAAATTACCGATCAGAGTAGCCGGCTGCAAGAATTCTCCTCCAGACAGCAGATAGAATTGACCCAGGTATCTAGCTAGTGTCTAAAATATGGCCTCCGTCAGACTCGAACCCTAGGACCTCCCGGTCCGCAGACACTGCCGGAGCCACCTAAAATCCTGGGGGAAATCTACTATGCGTTGTTCTGGATCTTGTGGCGCTGCTGCACTTTCCACGGAGTGCAACCAAATTCTTCCTCGCACACGTGCTTCGCAGACGCATTCACGCGGAGGCTCCGAGCGAGCGAGCGAGAGAGCGTGCCCCGCCCCGCACGGCCACTCCGGACGGCGGGAGCGGGGACGGGGGCAGGAGCGGGAGCGGGGGTGGGAGCGGGGGCTCGAGCGGGGGCGGGAGCGGGGGCGGGGGCGGGAGCGGGAGCGGGAGCGGGGGCGGGAGCGGGAGCGGGGGCGGGAGCGGGGGCGGGAGTGGGGGCGGGAGTGGGGCGGAGCAGGGGGGCGGGAGCGGGGGCGGGAGCGGGGGCAGGAGCGGGGGGGAGCCGGGCGGGAGCGGGGCGGGGAGCGGGGGCGGGAGCGGGGGCGGGAGCGGGGCGGGAGTGGGGGCAGGGCGGGTGGGAGCGTGGGCGGGAGCGGAGTCGGGAGCGGGGGCGGGAGTGGGGGCGGGAGCGGGGGCGGGAG
Source organism: Teleogryllus occipitalis (assembly GCA_011170035.1). Classification (NCBI taxonomy): domain Eukaryota; kingdom Metazoa; phylum Arthropoda; class Insecta; order Orthoptera; family Gryllidae; genus Teleogryllus; species Teleogryllus occipitalis. Next base: position 223,222 of record BLKR01001551.1, read on the forward strand.
CGGGGGCGGGAGCGGGGGCAGGAGCGCATTTCATTCTACCACTACCCCCACCTAAACTTGCAAACACGGAAAATTAAGCAAGAGATTTTTTAAAAGTTGTGGAATTGACTGAATAAATAGTTTAAAGTCAAAAGGAAATTTAATAAAACATGCAAAAGACCTAATCCCAATGATAGAATAGCAAAACTCTGTTTATTCAATTACATGCCTAGATTGCCAACTTCAATACATTGGACAAACAAAAAGAAAATTGTATGATTGTATAAATGAACATGAACGCAATATTAAGAAACTATTAAACAAAATTCACTTACTAAACACAGAATTAATACCCATTATTCTATAGATTTCGCCTACCCCAAAATAATTTATATAGAACCAGATTATTTCGAAAGAATTACTTCTGAAATTATTAATATTAAAATTCATAAAGTTTTAAATTCAGTATTAGGATCTAATATATTTACAAATAACTATGATGTTTTATTATCTAAATTTAATCAATAAGCAGCAGTTCAAAAATTCTGTTAATTCCATACCTCCAACATCCTTTTAAAATCATTTATCTTCATTAATAGCTTTCACGGAAACCTTTTCAAATATAAATATTTTTATTTAAAAATAACCTTCAGTTGCTGATTGAAACCAAGGCAACATATTCATTTAAAGTAATTAACAAAACGAATGAATAAAGAGGGGATAATTGCATGAATGATATGTTCAAGAAAACGAGCAACGATAGAAGCGAGTTTTCTTATATAGCATTCATGCAATTATACCCCTTTACACACATGTTAAGTTCAATATTTTTTCCTTTTCATTTACGAATAATGCAAACTTTAAAAAATTCCAGCACATCGTTTCCACCCGCGGCATGCATTTCATGACGTAGTATTGCTTCTGAAAAATATATATTTTAGTGGACCTTGCATTGTTTTTGTTCCCACGAAATATTTGCAAATGGCAGGTACTGAACATATGTGGATAAAATATTAGAAGCTGACAAAGTCAAGGAAACATTACTTCCCACAAAACGTAAAGACAGATATGGGAGAGAATACATGTATAAATATTGAGGAAAAAACTAGTCACTTCTGACACAGTTTTGGTATAGCATACTTTTTAGAACTGGTAGCCACAACTGGCATTTACATTTTTTACATTCGTAATCCTAAGAGCAAATGTTCTACGTGTCAAACATTTAATGCATTAACGTTAAATATTTTATGTTATTCCATAAGTCAGCTAGCTTAACGTTTACTTCCCCAATTTAGTTCTATTCATTCGTTGTTTATATATAGTTGTATGTAATACGTAATGTGCTGTACATTTTTGTTCATGTTTCATGGTCGACTGCAAATACCTTTGCTACGTCTGTGTCATAGTTTCTTAATCACACGATTTCGCTCCTTTTCTTAATTCTGATTGATAGCTGTGGATTTTTATTTGCTCGGTGGAATTTTAATTGCACGCGTGCTATTAACATAGAGATAATCAACGTTTTCCATGGAATAAATGAGCTTATTTAGTTAGCTAAACGAAAAATTAAATAATTACAAACAGAGATCTATGACCTCGATCATTTATACCTTTTTTAAATTAATTAAACAGGTGGGTCTCAAAATTATAATGCATACTTACTCTAGTAACTTGTTATGAATGTAATTTAGATTGAGAAGTACATCTCTATATATTGTATACACCTCCTTATAATATGATCATCAGTTGTATCAATTTGCTCTTGGTAAGTTACAATATTTTGAAATCATCAGTACCTAGAAAATTATAATATACAAACAAAAATTTTTATTTGGTACTTGAAAATGATGAAAAAAATGTCATTGAAACGTGCAAAATGAGAAATTGAACAATTAAAAATAAAAAAAACTATATAATAACTGTCTGAAAGTTTATTGTGATAATCAAGTAATAACAATAATATTAATAATAATAATAATAATATTAATAATAATAATAATAATAATAATAATAATAATAATAATAATAATAATAATATTTGACAGTTAAAATTAAAAATCATTGGATAGTATAGTGAGTGTATTGATTTATACGTTTGACGATCTCCTGTGGATCGCTTTTGACAAGGCCAGGACAAATTCTAATGCCCTCAATATGTGACATGTCTCTCGACATGTGATAGTATTGTCAGTGTATTGCAATATAAGTTTGACGATCTCTTGTGGATCGCCTTTGACAAGGCCAGGTCAAGTTCTAAAGCTCTCGACATGTGATAGTATTGTGAGTGTATTGCAATATATGTTTGACGATCGCATGTGGATCGCCTTTCAATTGTTGGTAGGGTGAGGGTCCGCACGTTGCAACAATAGTGGTACAAACTGCAATGAAAATGCAGTGCGCCTGGAATGTCTCTCCGCAGTGGCAACTTTCTGGTGAAGGAGCTTGCAACAGAAATTATGTTATCCAGCACGCGCTGCAGCTTGCTGCGTAAATTGCGTTCTCACCACTATCATAATAGATACTGTTGACCCCTCACTTGTTTCCTAGTAATTACGTTGCTACCAACATAAATGCAATTGTTAAAAGGAGGCCCTGATCGGGTCTGTGCGAAACGTCCCTGGCGCACTGTATAACATAACATTCTATAACACACTAACTATACCGACGTTGTCGGTTCCGACAAATGACAGGCGACATGTGCCTCGATAATATTGCAGTTCTCCTTCTCGCTATCTTACGAAAGTGTAGAATGAGGGAAGACTGCAATAACTTCACTTCAAATACAATATGTTGTACCCTTCGGTCGTAAATGACTGGATATATGAACAAAGGGAAAAAAAGAAAAAGAATTGTCAATCGTCGTTCAGTTCACATTGATGTGGGCTACCGTCTGACTGATACGTTTAGAAGTGCTCTCAATGTTATGGGTTCCTTTCGGCGAATCAGGCGTGCCAAGTCCATTACTGTGATGTCTTCTTCTTCTTCTTCTTCTTCTTCTTCTTCTTCTTCTTCTACTTCTTCGTCTCCACCTTCTATTTTCTCCTTTTTCGCGTTTTTGACCGACAGTTGACCGTGAGGCCTAATCCCATTGATGTTGACACCATTGGTTTCATTTCGGTATCTACGCTTTCCAAGACTACTAAACTGACTTGTTTTCTTCCTAATTCGTCTTCGTTTCCTTCTGTGTTTCCACCTCCTCTCCTTCTTCTTCTTCTTCTTCTTCTTCATCTTCTTCTTCTTCTTCTTCTTCTTCTTCTTCTTCTTCTTGTAATTGTCTTGAACCACCGGTTGACCGTTGACCAGAAATTGAGAAACGCTATATATGACATGTATTATGCCATCAGTTCTTTTCTGTGAGACAAGCACGTCTCCCTTCTTTTTCATCTTCTCATTCTTCTTCTCCTCCTTCTTCACTTTTTCCACCCTTTCACTTTTCTTCCTCTTTTCATCATCTTCCACCAGTTTGCCCCCCGCACACAGTCCGAGAAAGGTTCCTTTGGACGCACTGTGCGGGGGCGCGCGGGGCGTGGAGGGGCGGGGCGGGGCGCGCTGAAAGACGCGCCTGTGCGACCCGCGCGCCGCCTTATCAGAGGCGGGGCGGCGCGCCGGAGAGAGGGCCCTCGCCAGCACAGAGCCGCTCTGTGCGCGCGGCGCGGCGCCGCCTTCGCGGAAAGCGCGTGGGAACGCGTGTCACTCGCTTCCGGGCGCCCGCCCCTCTGCCCCGCCCACTCGCCCCGCTCCGCCCCTTGCCACCCGCCCGGCTCCTCCCCGCGCACCCCGCCCCGGCCACGCCCCCTGCCCCCGCCCCCCGCCCCCTTCCTCTCAGGCTCCCCGCCCTGCCTCTCGACCCCGCCCCTCGACCCTCCCCGCCTCGCCCCTCGACCCGCCCTACCCGCCTCTTCTGTGCCGCCCCTCGTCCACGCCCTCGCCCCTCGCGCGTGCGACCCAACGTGTGCCCAGACGACACGCGACAAATTGATACGATAAGGACACAGGGGAGAACAATATTGGATTCACTGAAACTTCGCTTAACAGTGCGTCCGTTACGGCTGGAACTAGAGGCGTTGCTGTTGAATGCTGGTGAATGCCAAATTTTCTCCAATGCAGGTCCCCCTCGCACATAACCCCGCTCAATTTTGGAATGAAAAATTCGGAAAACTTCGGGATGTACTTCCTATGTTATTCGTTGCAATAACTTTGCTTAAAACTTGCTCATTCCCTCTGCTCTTAAAAACTGCTCATTTTCATTGGTAGCAGTTCCTAAGAAAACTGCAGACGGGGTGTCAGAAATGAAAATATCTATCGATTTGTACCAATGTTTCAAAAATAAGACAAATTTTGAAAAAATTATTTCGCTTCATTTGAGATCCTTGTGTATTGCCACTTTCCATTATCTCTTGCCAATTTTCGAACAAAGTAGGGTTTCTTTCGAGAAAATGCGTATATTTTTGGTGCGTTTATAATAGCCAATGTTTATAGCATATAATAGCGTTGCTGAATTTTATATGTTTATGTATATATTATAATCATCAAAGGTGTTCGATTCCTTGGAATCTCCAGAAGAGGCCCTGATTCGTCTGGGAACCAAGACCAAGTGCCCGTGTGAAACGACAGAAGGGCACGTGTAAACGCACGTGTAGCCCAGTGCAAATTAACAACCACGCGACCGATCGATACTGTAAGCGACATCGGAATTGGAGGAGAGGACACTGACGCTACCTTCGTTGCAGCCTCTGAGAAACAGAAGTGTGACGCTGAAATTGTATGTTGGAAATATCGAAATGGGAGAACCGCAAGGTTATTTATTTTCCTAAAACTCAAATCTTTGAAAATTTAATCGGAAGAAATGGACACTTTTTGATCAGACGTGCAGTAAACTTGTCAAGATTGGACGATATCTGGTTATCAATTTCTAGTTTATACATGTTTACTGCAATCGTATCGAAATGTAATGCATCAAAAAACTTTATTTTTTGCAGAAAGTAAAATACCTTTTGTGTTTGGAAACTCTTCTTACAATAGTATTGGCTTTTTCCTGCAGATAAAATGCTTTAACAAATCCATTTATCGTATTGTGATGTCCAACATTTTTATGCTCCCTTAGCCTAGACAAAATAACTGAACGCAGTTGAACCAATACAGTTGCATATCATTCATAGTATAACTCTGCAATACCCTGCTGATCGGCACACCTGTGATCCAATCTAGTTTTTCTCGAGAAGCGTTTTGTGTGAACTTTCTGTCACGTAATGTTGAATTGCGCAATTGCACATTTTGTTATGACTGATCGATGAGACAACACACATAACCTAATTGTTCCCGTCAAATCCTCTGAAAGACAGAAGTCGAATGGGAAAAAATATTTATTTTAAAGAAGATAACTGCTGTAAGTAGTGTGCACTTCATTTCATCGTATCAGATAACGTTCAGAAGAAATTTTGCAATCGTTATTTTAGATGTCTCTAATTGGCGACATGATGACGCGACACTATTTTTGTCGAGTCGGATCCAAGAAATATCTTTTATAAAATAATAAATATAATATATATTATATAATATATAATATCATATATAGTATATAATATAAAAATATATATAATTATATCAATGTAATATCTTTTTAAAAGAATTTATAGTTCAAATCAACAATGTAACATCAAGAACATTCCAAATCAACGCAGGCGTTCCTCACGGATCAGCACTTTCACCCACTTAATTTAATATTTACTGCCACGACACTCCATCTGAAGGAGACGCTAACATAGCATTAGGCGCTGATGATGTAGCAATTTACGCTAAAAACTCCGATGTATTAGTAGCTAAGTATCACCTACAAGAAAGTGTAAATAACTATGTAGAATGAACTCAGAATTGGAGAGTTAGAATTAATCCACATAAGAGTATCTGCAAAATGTTTACTCTCCACCGTCCCAAAAATCCTCCAGAAATCATAATACACGGAACAAAAATCCCATGGTCAACCTCCCCTATAAAATACTTTGGGGTACTTTCCGATAAAAGACTCACCTGGAAACCCCATGTTAATGCAGTCATTGACAAAACAAAAATTAAAATATCCAATTTATCCCCTATTATAAATCGCCGTTCAACTCTGAGGTCAGAGAGCAGACTATTAATCTTTAAGTCAGTTATATTATCAACAATGACTTACGCATATCCAGTATGGGGTGGTGCTGCATCAATTATATAATCATCAACAAACTTAGTGTTTTCCAAAATAAGTACCGGAGAATAACTCTCAACGCACCATGGTTCATCTTCAACTATTAAATCCAACGGGAATTAGACATACCAGAATTCAAGGAGCCATTAAAAAATCTTACCAGCAATTTCTACAACCACCTTCCAAATTCTCCCTGCATTGCAATATTCAACCTAGCAAGAATCAATAGCAGACCCATTATATTAATATTCCCGAAAGATAAACTTAAATCTCCTTAAACAGCTTCTCCCTTGTACCTTTCCACCAGTATACCATCCTTTAATCTCAGAACAAAAGTCAAAACTCTTCAGTACAATTCAGAAACAAACCGCGACTTAAGGATGACCCTATCCTAAAAAAGCCTTATAAGATTATGTATCTTTGTATCAAAAAACCCTCGAATGACATTATTGTCGAACGAGAAGTTATAAATGAAAAAAAAAATATTTCACGAAAATGAAAATTCTCAGTTTTCTCAGTGCAATCAGTTGTCTCAGTCCCCGTGTGCACTGAGACAAATACTACTTCAAACGGCTCTTTTTCCGTAGCTGGTACTTCGATTTCTAGCAGAGTATGTACAAGGGAATCCAATTTAAAAGCATGATTGAACATCTATCTGTCACTAGGTGGGAAGAGGCAACAGTCAATTACGATAAGAGCATAATAAATCTTTCTGGAAATAAAGGAGAATTTCTTCGGAATCGACTCGTGTAACCCTTCCTTTGGTTGTCGCCTGTTCCGGTTGTTTTACTTTTGGACAACGCTCTTTACATTGTACTGCGAAAACTGTCCCTGTATATTCATGTAAATAAGCTCTCAGCGCCAAGCAATTCGGCTAGCATCATAGATCTGTCGCGGACTTTCTCTCGATACTCAAACACACGTTCACACATACGTTCAGACACACACATTCAGTCATACACGTTCTGACAGACACATTCCAACACAAAAAGTTGGGAAGGGTAGATTCGGAAGGGAAGATTTGGAAGGGTAGATTCGCGTTAAATAAAAGGGGATAGAATACGTTGCTCTCTGTCAGACAGTGAACATGAGAATCAAGAACAGGTGGAAGGCAAATTATGTCAATAGTGACATACAGCTAATATTAATTGACATTATTTGTGTCAAACTTCGGGGAATAATTGTACAATTTAATTTCGGGGAAATTGGGACCCACATATTGAAAATAAAATCAGAAACTGAAACAAAATACACGTAACAAATACATACTACTCGTAGTAAATAAATCGGATGTTATCAAGAAAGAACGTCATTACATGAGGTGGGGTAATCAAGGACAATAAATACTGCAATAAACTTAGCAAGAATGTAAATCACGAATGTGTGGGAATCACGAAGGCTTGGATATAAAGAGTACATTCTATAATATTTTCTTGCGCAATGAAAAACAAGCGAACAAGAGCACAAGAGAAACTCAATTGTGGCTTCGATGGTGAAACGGTTACCATATCGGACTGTTATTACTAGAGCTCGGACATGTAGGCACTAAAAAGGTCGCAAATAGGCACTTAAAATTAAAAATAGGGAGGGAAATAGGTATTATAGTTGACAATAGGCAGGTACTTAAGCAGTAAAAACTTAAAAATAGGCAGGGAAATGGATATTATAATTGAATAATATTAAAATTTATACATAATACGTACTTTAAAGGACGAACACAATTCTCTAAAAGCAAATTGAAGTTCTTCCATTGACAAAACATATTGCGGAGTTTGGTAATATTTCCTAGAGTTCACTCTTGTGGAATTTTATATTTTGTTGGTTAAACTAGTTAAATGTTGGATTTTCAAGTTTTGAAAATGGAAGGTTTGTGGCATGGCACAAGTCAGTGTTGAAATTCTTTCTTGTCTTCATCTTTTGACTGCACTTGCTGAAGAATGTTTGAATAGTTTTTCTCACTATTTTTCGCATTTTTGCATGAGTTGCAGTGTTTTTTATGTTGTAAGAAATATTTTTTGCACAGTTACCACCTTTTCACAACACTCGCAAAAAAATACATTTTCAGTCCGGCGTGAATCTTCTCCGTAAATCCACCCTTTTAGCAGTGCACTTCTTGAAACATTCTCTTTTGGCGTTGTAGCAAGCATGCTTAACAGGAACAGCAAATTTACGGATCTGGCATGCACCAAACTTGAAACAAATACAAAATTATCGAACAAAACTCCGCATATCCTCTGTAATTCTACTTTCTAAAAGCGAAAGATGTCTGGAGCACTAGTTTCGAAGACAGTTGTGTTCTTGGTAACGAGCAGATAGCTCACTAATCATTGCAAAGATCGGAAAGACAGCATGCATGTTCCTGTTCTCTGGAGCGCCCTGACGGACTTCGGCGAAATAGATAAGGTAACCCGCACGGTGTCAAATTTTCATACGTCTCTAAACGGTGTCCCTGCTCGATGCGTTACAGGTAAGAACACACAGGGCATTGAGCTTTTCAATCGTAGGAACCCTGGCAAATTTTACGCGATTGTTACTTGTTTGGTAAAAAATTACTCATCAGTGATTTTTCACAAAATGATTGTAGAAAACAAAATATAGTGGACACAAAATATTAAAAATGCAGAAAATTCAATATAGGCACTTAACTCTTAATTAGGCAATTATCTCTAAAAGGCATTTATAGGCATTATAAAACTCTCTAAAAAGCCATTTCTGAGGTAAATACTGATAATAGGGTAAGTTGCCTATGCACTCAAAGAAATAAAATAGGCAAAAACGGCATTGTTCATTGTCTATATATTACCGAGTTCACGGGTTAAACCCGATCAAAGCCGTTGATTTTTAAGTGCAAAAGAAAAAAAATTCCTTCGTTCGCTTTCCTTCGGAGAGGAAGTAAAGCTGGTTGTCCCATGATGTAGATTAACAGCGTGTTAAAGATCCTCAAGCCTGAAAGAATCTTTAAAGCTAAATTCAAATGAACTGTTTCGTCGATAAAGAAGTGGTACCTTCTTTATCCGCTAAATTGTGAAAGGAACGTAGCATAATTTGCAAGGTCTGACGAAAGAGAGGACCTGATGGCCTGAGTCTCGCCACAGAAAATAAAGTGTCATTTAATTGGTTTAATTGGTTTGAAACGCAAGCAGTTCTAACCCGCATTTCGTTTCAAATACGAATTATAAATTATGGAAACTCACGATTGGAAACATATCATAACCAATTTCCCGATAAGTCGTTAAAAGCGAAAATTTCATTACGTTTAAAACGAAATGCGGGTTACATAAGGATATATTGTTTAATAACTCGTGATGTGACCTCCACTCTCGCAACTTTAGCGAATTAATAAGTATTTTAATTTATACAGTTATTTTCAAAGAGTTTATCGTTTAACAATATAAGAACACATTTCAGTTCATAAGCAAGTTCTTAATTTCTGTTGCGTATTATAATTTTATATCTATCTTCGAATTAAATCCAGAATAAAGGATGGAGAACGGTGAACTTACAAAACGGCACCTAGCCAACTCATTTTAATGATTTTATCATTCACTCTAAACGTTCTTCTAGTTCTGTTTCGAATACACTTGATAAATGACTTCGTACCATCGGGACTTTGATTTATGAGTCTTTGCAAGTGTTTGTACTAATTCTCTGCAATCTACAATTTCGCAAGACTGCAAACAACAAATCTTTATATAAAGTAGGCATCAGAACGTTCTTATCAAATTTCTCAAATCATTCCTTCTTTTATCTTACCGAGAAAAAGATGTGAGCAGATACGTAAGAATTCAAACAGAAGTATAATAATCAGAATACATACAAATATCTCTGCTCCAAGAGGCAGGTTGACGCTCCAAGTGAATAACAATTTTTGGTTTTCTTTTCCTACTTTTCTTCTTCATTTTTCCCTTTTCCCTGACAAGTCCAAATAGGGACAACGTACCAGAATCAGTTCTTCCTCGTGAAATGTTTTCGATTCCACTCTTTCCATTCTGTCATCATTTCTCTGTTTCGTCTTTCTCTCTCTTACAAACACTTCGCTTGTCTTCTTTTTCCTTTTTACTTGGAAACACTCCATTCTTAAAACCTTCTTTTAATTGATATCTTTTTCCATGGTTCCCTATACTCTTACTTTCTCGATTCCTTGCCATTCTTTGCTTCTTACGCAGACTGCTGTGGCAAAAAAAGCGATTTTTCGATAGAAAAATTCGTTTTGTGGAACCTTGGTAATGAAAAAGTGGATAAATCTTGGATGGATCTACATGTAATAAATAACTTCCCATAACAAGTTGCGAAATCAGAATCAATGTACGTGAGCCCTTGATACCGAAAAACCGATGTACAGCAAAACGTCTGTCTGGCTGTCTGCATGTATGTCTGTCAGTCTCTCTCTCTGTCTGTCTGTTTGTCCATTCGTCCGGTGTCTGTCTGTCTGTCCGTCCGTCTATCTGTTGATGCCAGCACCAAACTGTTGCAAAAATTAATGCCATCACTGAGCGATCTGATCGAACTCGAGCTCATGCGACTTTAAAACCGATATTTTTATTTTTGGAATAGTTTACATAAAGCCTCAACATTTTCAAACTTTTCTCAAAATGGCTAGAAATTTTTTTTATTGAACTTAATCCTGGGATAGAGGATGAAAAAGAAATTTCGCCGGCCTCATTTTCATATAGTTCTCAAAATTATCAAAAATCCAAAAGGTTCAAAATTCTGTTCCTTACAACTACAATATTCAACAAAGAGATTTTTTTCTGAATGAAATCTTTTCTTTAAATACAGATCTTTGAATAAGTTCATACAATTTTTAAACAATTATTTTCTCAAAAACGGCTCCAAACTTTCCTTTAATTTTTTTCTCAGATAGAGCAAATGACGATTAAAAATGGAGGAGGTATAATATTCTTTAAACTCTCTGTTCATTCAAAAAATTTTAAAAATATGACAAATGTTGCGAGAAAGTATGTGCTATTGAAGAATATTACTTATAGTTTTAATGTTTCTTTACAAATCATTTCTTACCTCTTCTATTCATGTTGTTGATTACATTCTAGTAGGAACGGTATTTGAGAACTTTTGTGTGACAATTTTGTCAGTTTTTTTTATTTAAAATGTCAAAAAATATCAGTCCGAAACATTCTCTTGGTTCTTATACATTTCTTCCTCATTCATTCCCACATATTTCAAGTTATACACAGTATCATAGTTTTATTTGTTTCATTATTTTTTAACTGAATTAATTATAAATTGTGAACGAAGTCGAATAAACAAATGTGTATCCTTGAATCTACAGCAGGTATGGATTTATATTTTGCGGAGTCTCGCAGCACAAACAGATGGTGAGGACCCCCCTCTCTGGAATAAATTCTCCAGATTTTCTAAGAAATAACACTAAATATAATAAGTGTAATAATAATAATAATAATAATAATAATAATAATAATAATAATAATAATAATAATAATAATAATAATAATAATAATAATAATAAATATAATATTTTTTGTTCACACATAAAAAATTTACATTAATTTGCTATTAGAATATGTTTTACTTAAACACATTTTTAAATTCTTGTCTACACGTACAAATATATGTTATCATATGCTTTTGAATTTTTTTTCGACGCACGGGATTCCTCCTTGGATTGGGGTCCCTCTGCAACTGGTTATTTTGCTTGTATATAAATCCAGCCGTGATCTAGAGGGACAGGTTGATGCATTTTAATTCTTTACACGATTAAGTGTGTGTTTCGGTGATTCAACATAGGGATATATACTTATTGATTTATGGATTGATCATATTTTTCTCTTCTTTTATCAAAACGTTATACAAGTGGGTGGCAGTGACAAGATTAATACGAGAGGATTGATGAACAACTGGTTAGATTAGGTGACAAAGGAAATGATTTTCTTTTCATTTGAGATTTCTTCGAAGCAAGAAGAAATTTTGAAACTTAGTTGAAAGCTCAAATGGAAATGACAACCAAGGAAGTCTAAACAGAAAAGGAACGTCTTGAAGAAGTGAATTCGGTGAGTAGTTTACTTGACCATCGACAGTAGAGGCGAAGTATAAAAATGTCAGAGGATTTGGCGCTTCACAGATAAACAAAATTATCGCTCAATTGTTAAAAAATATTCGATTGCTATTTATGAGGCAGGCCAAATAAAAAACAAACATCGTTTTGCGTTAGACCATTGAATATTTTCCTTGTTAGTGTATTTTTTTATTTTACAGAGTGTATTATTTCACTTACATGCTAAAATTGATCATTTGATTATTTTATCAAGTGAATTTAGAAGTTCACGATGAAAAAGATACCTCTCTTTTGCGCGCAGTAAGGTACAAGTCTGAAAAGAGAACATTTGCTAACATTACTTTTGTAGGTGAAATATTAGCGACGTAGGTTTTAGCTTCATTTTTATTTTCTCCGCGACTAAGGCTTCGAAGATTGGAAAACCCTGCATTTCATTTTTCGACAGTGGAGATTTGCATTTCAGTAAGTAACTGAGGCCGACTTGAGACCGATCTATGCTTGGTGGGGAATTCCAGTGGAAAACACTTTTGTCCTAATGGTCGTGGCTTCTTGAATACTTCATGCGGATAACCGAGTGTTACGCTATGACACAACAGCCCGTGGACCGCGCGCGACCCTTCCTTCCCCATCTCCTTTCTATCTCAGCGTTGGACTCATCGCCATCTTCAGCCGATCTATGCTTGGTGGGGAATTCCAGTGGAAAACACTCGTCCTAATGGTCGTGGCTTCTTGAATACTTCATGCGGATAACCGAGTGTTACGCTATGACACAACAGCCCGTGGACCGCGCGCGACCCTTCCTTCCCCATCCATCTCCTTTCTATCTTCAGCGTTGGACTCATCGCCATCCTTGGACCATCCCTCGCCTTCTCCAAATCCCCGTCTGCCCGTAGTCTGCAAGTACACATATATCAGGCCATAGTTAAATTTGAGGTTACCTTCTGAAGAACTGATGAGAATGCAGACGAGCCATTTGCCTACTCAGATGGAGCGGAAAGGCGGTTCAGGGACTGACCGGTTGGGCTGTTACGTGGTTGGGCGTTGGTTTGTCGGGCCGTGATAGTTGGTTGGTGGTAGAGTGGATGATGAGATGGATTGTTGAGTGGGAATTGAGTGCATGGTTTAGTGGAAAGGTGGTTAGTAGGTGGACGGGTGTGGAGTTAATTAGGTGGGTGGATCGGGATTGTTATTCCGAGAGTGCTTGGCGCATGGTTCAGTTGGGGAGGTCACACGGAACGCAGTCGTGCTGTCGTGAGCGTGGATGGCTGACTGCGTGTGTGTTTGGGTGTGTGGATGGTTGAGAGGGTGGCTGTGTAGGGGCTTGGAGAGGTGGGTGGGCGGTCTCTCGTACTCGCCTGGTGGTCCGTCCAGACGCCCCCACACGCCGTCGCGTCGTCCGTCTTGAACCGCAGCGTGACCTCCCCGGGGGGCAGTTGCCCGGCAGAGCGCGCCCCGATCGATAACCTCGCGACCCAAGGCGGAAAATTACGAAATAATAATGTTAACGCCAGTCTCAAAATACAATAAATTAAATCAACGTTCAATTCCGGAGGGCAGCTGAGGGCACGCGGGGGGCAAGCGCCGCCACCTCCCCCCTTCCCCCCGCCCTTGCTGACAACCACCTTCTTATCTGTTTCGCTGTGAGTCCTGCTGGATGGAGTCTGCCGCTTTCGACGCCATCTTTTGTCCCTGTTTTCTCTGCCCTTTCTGTATATTTCTGTCCGCATCTAACCACCTGCATGGCTTCCATCTTCTCGTCTCTATTTTTTTTTTGTCTTTTCTCTTTCCTCTCTCAGAATGCGGCTTTGTGTGATGTTACCTCTATCACCATTTCTTCTCCCTCTTCATCTGCTTTATTTATCTGCCTATCCTTTTCGGTTTCTTGCAGAGTCTGACCGCCTGCAACTGGAGAACATTTTCCATTTCTCACTCTTTCGGATCTTTTCTCTTCCGGGATAGATCTTGAGATGTTTCTTCCGTGCTCATCTTCTCTTCGTATATTCATTTCTGAGACCTACTGATAATATCAAAATGTCTAACGTCAAAATGTCGTCAGTTTCTCCGTGACTGTCTGACTCATCTTTCTCTAAATAAGTCCTTCTTATAGCAAAATCAATATAACTCATCAACATAACCATACATGACATTGTAGGAAATGGAGAAAAGCGTTGGTATACAAATGGCGCAAAACTAAGAGACTTTCCAAATCACAATCATCTTTTTACACACAAAGAAATCCACATATTGACGTGGGCTGTAAGCGCTCATTACAGATTACATCATTGCCAAACTATTCGAAGACGTGAGAATATTCAGAGAGTATTACATTGGAAGTGACCATTACTTAGTAGAAAGGAAAATAGGGTTGAAAGAGATAGAAAGGAATGCCAAAACAAAATTTCAAAGCAAATAGTTCATGAAATACATTTTTAGAACAGAAATCTATTATAAAATTCTAGCAGAAACGAATGGACGAGAAAGAAAAGACTCTCTCACAAGATGGAAGCTGAATGGGAAAATATAAAAAGCATATACTTTATGAAAGAGCCAAAGAAGCTTTAGGGCCAAAAATACTCTGTTCTAAGAAGAAAAAACGTCAATAAAGCACGATTCAGCGAATCTCAGCATCTTTTCAAGAGAATATGGATTATTTTTTTTATTAACACAATGAAAATTTACAATCTATTTCAATTCGAAATAATAAGTAAATATGATAATTCAAAATAAAATGATCAAAGAAACAATAATTTGCAGAAAAGTCCCCCATTGGTACTTTCCAGGATCAATATACAAAGACTATCACAGAAAAGAGAAAAAAAAATAGAATAATAATAACACAAAACGGAGAATTATTTTTGTTTTGTGAATGACAATGTCAAATACTAAAGCGGTAAGGAAGTTGCAAAGAGGAGGTTCTATTGAGGCGAGATATTTCTTGGCTTTTGTCTAAAAGGTTTAGGGCTAGATGGTTTGGATGGGTTTCCAGGCGTTTATTGTAGTTTAGGCTAATTTCTTGTATCTTCTCTTGAATTGTTTGAATATTGAGGTCTCGTTGGAGTGCTGCATTGGACATGTACCAAGGTGCTGATGAGATGACTCTTAAAATTTTTGACTGAAATCTTTGAAGAATTGATAAGTTTGTTCTGCTGGATGTGCCCCCGATTTGGATTCCATATATCCATACAGGAATTAGGATGGTTTTATAAATTAGCAATTTATTTTCCAGGGACAGCTTGGATCTGTAGCCAATAAGCCAGTAGAGTTTCCTTGTTTGCAGTTGGAGCTGTTGTTTCTTGGCTTGTATATGCTTTTTCCAGGTGAGACGTGTATCCAAGTGAAGACCTAGATATTTTACGCAATCGGTTTGCGGTATTGTTTTACCGTTGAATTCTACTGGCGCGCACGTTTCTTTCCTGAGAGTAAATGTAATGTGAGCTGACTTGTTCTCATTTACTTTTATTCTCCACTTTTTAAACCATTCTTCGAGTGTGATGAGATGGTCTTGCAGGTTATCCGATGCTCTTCTAGGATGAGGGTCTAAAGCTAAAATGGCTGTATCATCAGCAAATGTCGCAATTAATGTGTTTTCTCTTTCAGGAATATCTGCTGTATATAACAGGTATAGCACTGGACCAAGTACGCTACCTTGTGGTACCCCAGATTGAATAGGATAAAGGTCTGAGAGTTCGTTTTGATATTTGATTTGGAACTGTCGATCCGTAAGATAAGATTTGAAAATATCCAGGAAGGAATGTGGTAGAGTTTTAATTTATACAGGAGGCCCTTATGCCATACCTTATCGCAAAGTTTCTGTTAAGATACATATTTGTAGACGCGATTTTATAAACTTATTTCAATATAGATTCAAAATTCCAATTGACACTCTTTCGAAAACACGTAATAATTATTTCAATATCAAGTTCAATGTTCCGATTAGAATTCAACAAACAAATACGTTCAACAAAATAGTTCTAGAGTAAATCAACTCCAAATCCTTCCCTTCAATTCATACTTTGGATAGCGCTAGTTACAGAATTCATCCACAATTTCACACTTACATTGGCAATCAGAATTATATATTCAACGACGCTCGATGTTGTTGTGTTCCAACGCAATATTTATAAAGATGAGTCAATAAATGGGCGGTTAAATGTTAAATTAATCATTGATTGTAATATGTTCCCGTAGTGTTCTCCACATCTTGGTGATAGCTCGGGGCTGTTGGAAAATTTTTTACACATTTTCCACAAAACTGACGAACTGGATTGTACAAAAGGAACCATTCTTTGACTTTCTGACCCACCACATAAGCTATAAAATTTATAAACAAAAAACCAATCTAATTCGTATGTTTTCTTTCGCAGGACAGTGCACATCTTACGGACCTGTTTGAAGCCGAAACCAGAATTGAATGGATTTATTTCTTATTAAAGAGAAATAGATTTTCGATGGATCGATTGGGGGGATTCCCTAGGTCGGGGGCCCGGGCGCATCCCCCTCGCTCGGCCCCCCTCGCCCCCTCCCTAGGGCGGAGGACGCTCGAGAGGGCACTTTCATCAAAATGCAGAGGAGGCCGGAGGCGGAACGAGGCCCTCGCCCCCCCCCCCGCCCCAACGGGCCCTCCGCCGACGCTCTTCTGGCGGCCCGCGGGTGGGGGGTGGGGGCGCAGCGGAAGGACGGGGGGGGGGAGGCACGCCAGAACGAAAGAGCGATCGGAGATGGTCTCCGAGGAGGTGGCGATGGCTGCGATGGAGGAGGCGGTGATGGAAGATATTCGAAAGATGGAGGAGAAATGAAATTGCCGAATAATGAGGATTGTGGATTGATGGATCGAGAAATTGGAGGAAGGTGAGGCTTACAGCAACGAAGGAAAGGCGCGGATGAAACGAAAGCCTTTGGGAGATGTTATTCGAGGGAGTGGGAATGAAGGAGACGATGTTTATCACGGGAATGGTGATGATGGAGTTGGTGTTGGAAAGCATTCGGAAAAGGCAGTGGAAATGAAATTACTGATTAATGAAGATTGTGGGATGGGAATCGACAAAATGAAAGAAGTGATTATAGATACGGAAAGAAGAATGGTTTTGTCAGAGGATGGTTAAGAAGTAGGAAAATGAACACCTGGAAGATGTAATGACGCGTAAAATGCCAGAAATCGAGTGAAAAATATAATTGTTGAATTATAATTTTGTAAGATATTTTGAAATTCAGGAGAAAAGTAGAATCGTTGCAAGGAATTCAGAAAAAGGATGGCGGAAGTTGACGTGGAAGAACTGAACTGTCAACGCTGATAGAAGGAAATGAATACCGCACGAGGAAGATAAAAGAAAACGTATTAAATAATAGCGCCAATCAATGATGTGGACAAAAGCGGGCGATGTGAAAAGACGGTACCGCAGATAAAGAGGCCCAGCAGTGAAGGAAGAGAAAAACGCGACAGAAAAAGGAAGGAAGAAATTACGGTGATGAGAAGTATATGTTGGACATGATGATGAAGGCCAAGGAGGATACAAAATAGAGGCAGCAGTCTTGAATTACGCTGAAACGGGACGAAAGAGGATTACATGGACTGTGAAATGAAGAAATGGACACGATGTATCAAGTTTGTCGGCGAGAATGTTGAATAATTGATAACAAAGATAACAGTAATGAAGAGGCAGTGCAGCTGAAAACGTCAAAAATGGCCACGAACAGTAGTGGTTTGGAAATTAAATGTTATCGGTGAAAAGGTGATACGGAAACAAGATGTGTGTCCAGAAAATAGTGAATTAACTTGGAGAAGAACTTTGACAGAAAGGCAATAATGAAGCGAGAACGTCGATTGGGATAGACTAGAATTGCTTTAAAACAGAGAGAGGGGGAATTAAATAGCTGAAGTGGCTTGCTTTCGATTTTGGAAAGATAAAATCCGGTCACAGGAGTCTATGCTGCGTCGAGGAATACGAATATTCGAATAATGAGTAACTTGTATACATGAGTAAAACTCCCCAGGAAAAAAGCAGTGACTACGAAAATGTTGGAGAACGGGAAGATTGGCTTCTCAAAGGTTCATGGATAAGGAGCAGGAAGCCATGTGGACCAGAGAATGTACAGCAGAGGGCAAAAAGCAACAGTGGCGGTGACGCAGACTTGGATGTTGCTAGCGGCAGTAAGAAATGGGCGACTGACCGAGATTGCGGCGGGTTCTCAAAGGTGTCTCCAAAAGAGTAGAGGGTGTGAGGGGGCGAGGGCACAAGGATTGAGGGTAAAGGCCAGGGGAAGGGAAAGGGAGGGGGTGAGAGAGGGAGAGGCGACGAGGGCAGCAGGGACGGTGAGAATGTCAGCGAAGGAGGAGGGAGAGGGTGTAAGGAGGCGACGACGCGAGGAGTTGAAAGGTGAAGGATGGAGACGAGGAAGGGAGAGGCGACGAGGACAGCAATGATAGCGAAGATGTCAAAATAGAAGGGGGAGGGGATGTGGGAAGATAAGGACGCGAGGAGGTGAAAGGGAAAGGACGAGAGGAGTGGCAACGCGGCAGGTGAGGAGGTCGAGAGGGAGAGGGTGTGAGGACGTGAAGGGATGGAAGGGAAGGAGTTGAGGACGGGCGAAGGAGAGAACGAGAGCAGCAGGGACGGTGAGGATGTCAGGGAAAGAGGAGAAGGTGTAAGGAGGCGCGGACGCGAAAGGGTGAAAAGTAAAGGTCTGGGTAGGGAAAGGGAGAGGCGACGAGGACAGCAGAGACGGCGAGGATGTCAGGGAAGGCGGAGAGGGGGTGTGAGGACGCGAGAGGGTGAAAGGCAAAGAGCCGAGGACGGGAAGGGGAGAGGCGACGACGGCAGCAGCAACGGTGGCTGTGAAGGATAGCCACCGGCAGTGCGCGCGGGGCGGTCGGGTTAGTTTGAAAGCACGAGCGGCGCGGAGAACGATTGGCGCGGTAAAGATAGAAAGATGGGCCAGGGCAACACAGCCACCGGGGGGTGAGTGCCATCACCGGGACCGCCACGGTGATAGCGGCGGGCAAAGGCACAGAAGGAAACCGTGAGGGCCGGGAGTGGGGGTGGGGGGCAGGAAGGCGGCGACGGAGGCGGAGGCGGTACATTTTCGGGCCTACCTTAGCGTGACGATCGCTTCGGCGCGCGCACGGGAGTGTAACCACTCCGGATCGGACCGAAAAATTACGCCTCGGGAACAAGATAAGGATTCCGGAGGGCGAAGAGTGACGATGCATACATTTGGTCCGACGCCCTGGGACGGTTTCGACACGCAAGCTGCGAGGAGCGCCACGGAAATTAGGGACAACACTAAACCAATATACGACGCAGGAGCACCGGGGGAATGTTAATAGGAAGAAACTTCTGCGTCGGGGGAGGAAAATAATGATTCGTTCCGAGTATTTTCATTCGGATTTGAAGTGTCTGAGGCGTCTAAGATTTTCTACAATGAAGCGTCATGAATGCATGACAAAACACGTAATTGGAATAACAAAAAAGAGAGATTAACTATTATACACACTTCAAACAATTAAATTTGATAGATTTCTTTTCATACTAATATGTACATCTGTCTTGGAGATTATTAATGTTATGATCATACCGAATGTATTACGGATATAACAAGGATATGATAGGTAAGCTACTATTCAAACAAATAAAATGTATAAGGTTCTCGCTGGATGTATAACATTAGTAAAGCTGGTTGCAATTTCACATACTCATGTTGCATTATGAAGAAACTGCAAAAGTAGGCCAAACTGAACTATGAGAAATTATTCAGATGTGAGTATGACGATGCCTCTGTAACTACAAAGACATGATTCATAATACAGCTTACGTAATTATAAAATGCTAGGAAATGTACTTATTACAATATTTTGCAGAAATCGTTTGCTTCCAACTACGCCTTCAACATCTGAGAACACATACGTGATGTTCATTGCATCGAACATCCAACTACACGCCATGTGCAAACCCACTAAAGGCCACTTCTTCTTTAGTGTGAGAAAATGAAAAGGAAATTATGATTCAAGATGGAACATCTTCTTGACCGGTTTATTGAATAATTTTTGTTCTTCAAGGAATCAAAAGTTTGGTGTTTTCAAACACATTCAATACCATGAAAATGTCCAGAAACGATTTGCTGCAACTATGTACTTTCAACACAATGGATAAAATGCAATGCAGTATATCTTCGTGAACTTTTATATCGTATTCGTTTCAATTTAATGATGTCATTACAGTTATATCAATTTCAACGAATGGTTAACAAGTTGTTATCTCTACTATGAAATTCGGCTTCCCGCTGTTGCTATAAAGTGCGTGGCATGTTTTAAAATTCAGATGTTAAAGCGTAACGTGCTCATTGCAATGGCAGAATTCATACGATTGTGAATAGTTCAATTTACAAAACTAATTTAATACTTTATAATTCCATATATTAAAGTATTATTTAGAAAACGTACTTATAGTTTAATAAACTATTTTCAGATTTCAGATTTTTATTATTATTAATAATAATAATAATAATAATAATAATAATAATAATAATAATAACAACAACCTAGATCATCCTTCCAGAGTCTTTTCCTTTGAATCTTCCACCCCTTCTCCAATTCTGATGCATCGAACAATGCCACCGGGCATCATCTGCCCAATTGTAAAATAAATTTCTATCTATTTAATTCTAAGAACTTTGTAGAAACGAATTACGAGTTTTACTTCACAACTATTGATCCCTTAACACCATCACTAATATTTTTTCCAAAAAAATACTCTCATTACCCCATCACTTGTATAGCCAAACAAAGAATTCGGCAGAAGACTTGAGGCAAGCATTGAGGCAAGGGAATAAAAACTGTTCTTACTAATGAGCTTTCATTGTTCATCATCACTAGAGACTGGAAAAATATGTATGTAGTTTGAAATTTCAAAAAATATACATAAATATGTAATGAAAACCGTAAGAATATGTGATAATGGAAGAACATGTGATAGGGCTGTGATTTATATGCAATAAAAACAGCGAAATATGCACAAATATTAGTAAATGTATTTGGTAATATATACAATTAAAAAGGAAAATATGGGAAATACTGTAATGTAATGTGTAAGTGTAAAAATAAATAAAAAGTGTAATTTGGGAAACATGTTTACAGCAAAAAAGATACAGAAATCATATAAATTGTTACAAGCGAAAAACATTAATATTTAGGCCTTAATTTTGAAGAACACGCATTTCTTAGGATAATAATGGGAGATGCAGTTAATGCACTTTTCACAAAATAAAAATAAAATATAAGTATTGCAACAAAAAGATGACTTTCTCTCAATTGTAATAAAATCTAAAACCCAATAATCAAATTACTTAAAACTTGAAAATCTTGACTTAATGCGTTTCACTTGTGAGCCAGCAATATTTTGTTAAAGGAGAAACTGAATAAATTTAAAAAAAATGGACATATCTTGAACAAAGTCTATTGATCACTTGCAAAATTGTTGCAATTGCAAACAACCACCTTTTTTCAAGTTCTCAAACTCAAACGAACGTCTATTGCAAGTTAGGTGAAGAATTTCAGGACAAAAAACTTTTATCGCAGCCCCTGCTTTTCACATATAAGGAGCACCATTCGACAGAAATAATAGAACCTTTTCATGATGAACTCCACTCGGCCAAAGAACATTCATTGATTCATTGAAATACCTCACATGAGGAGCTCTTTTCGCGGATGAGGGGTGAATATGCAACAAAAATATGCAAATATGGCCCCAATATGTAAAAAATGCAATTATGGTGATATATGCGAAATTATGCGAAATAAAAATAGCTTAAATTGATTCTAAATGCCTCAAAACATATACAATTTGTTGAAACGGGGTGTTTTAGTTAACAAAAATATACAAATGCAAATGAATCACAGCCCTAGTGATAAATATGTAAAATCGGATACAATATGTAATATAAAAATACACTAATTATAAAACAAACATTTAGGTAATACGAAATAAATTTTAAAAAATTCTCATATTTTAAAAACAACATCAACGTTTTAAAAATGATTTGGAGAACAAAAATTGATGCAAGCTTTGCACCTTACCAATTTTGTGTCAGTAGTACAAGCTTCATCTATTGCTATTCAGGATCGAACTTAAGCAGCCAGACCTGAAGCCATCGTACCAACTGGCCATATCTACGACCAGCAAACAATCACTGCAGTGTGCAACATTTTCGTCGCAGTGTTACATGTTGGTAATCGCCAAAGTTTGTCGGAAATTCAGGTTCAAGGTCACGAAACGCGGCAGTGCTACTTTTCACACCTAAAGGTGAAAATGATCTCAAGCCACTGACGCGCACTTCCCGCCCCTGAGATACGTGAATCAAGCGTTCCGGACTGTGAGAGTATCCGACCACGTCTTCATGTATCGTACCTCAAGAAGTCAGCACGTAGTAATGTTGGGAAAAGTGCGATTTTTTTAAAAATACTTCTTTTTACAAAAAAATATGTAAGAAAATTGAATGAATAAAAATGTTTTGTGAAAAAAAGCAAAATTTGTAAAATATGTAATATAGTTCTAAATATGTATCGAACAAATTTGTATTGTGTTAGGACGGCGACAATTCGTGAAGGTAACAATTTTGAGAACAGTAAGTAGAACGACAAAACATATGTAATTATAATTACATAAAAATCCGGCATCTAATGATCACTATGGATTCTCATTTAAAAAAAAAGAAAAGAAAAAAGAAAAAAACATTGAAGAGACAATCTGAAACCGATAACATCTGGAGGACATCATAATTCAAACGACAAAAAACATGATATCGTATATGTAGATTTCCGCGACCTAAGATGGCAGGGCGACCGAAACGTTGACCGCCATGCCTTGTCGTCTCGCAGACAGCCAAGATTCCATGATTTTCCAAGTATGTTTGCAGTTTGCTTGTATACTTGGTTTTTCGTAACGTGGCAGCTGAGGGTATTATTTTCAAGATGGAATATGGCATAACATTTTGCGTCTTTCTCGGTCCTGTTGCATGACGTCGCATGATCGCATCCGTATCGAGCAGTGCCGCAGATGAAGCGACTCTAGCGGCACGAAGGAGGAAGACCCGAAAAGCCGTGCCATATTCCATTTTGAAGATAATACCCTAAGCTGCCACGTTACGAAAACCCAAGTACAGTCCTCTCAACCACTCACCAAGCCACCATGCTGCTGCTGGATGTTTTCCGATGCAAACCGTGTTGCAAGGAACCATTATCATCAGTCCTAGCTAGGAGAAGAATCTCCTTTACAAAATGCCGCTCGTAATTAGATATTCAACTTCCCCACCTCGTTCACGCCCCGCACCACCACTTGTTTCGGTTTCAGCCGGAGGAGGCGGGGGCGGGGCGCAGTCAGCGGGAAGAGGGCGCGGGCGGGAGGAGAGGGAGGAGGCGAGAAAAAGGTGGTCATTGTAAGCGAGTGTGCCGCAGGTGGCAAGCGCGAACGGGTCGGAAGGGAGGGGAGGGGAGGGGAAAGGGCTCCTTATCGAAGGGGGCCATGGCCGCAGGGGGGGCGGGAGAGGGGGGCTAAGCTCCTCCATCGTCTGCGCCTCCGCCTCCGCCGCCGGAACACGCGTCCGCGCCCGCTTCCGGTTGCCACACGGCGGCGCGCGGATCCTCCCCGAGGCCCCTGGCGCCGCGCCGCGTCGGCCCCAATTGCACTGCGGACGTGCTCATTCTGCTACTGCCCCCACGAACATCCGTCTATTAATACGTAGACACACATTGTTGGAATAATAATAATAATAATAATAATAATAATAATAAGAAGAAGAAGAAGAAGAAGAAGAAGAAGACGAAGAAGAAGAAGAAGAAGAAGAAGAAGAAGAAGAAGAAGCTACCAGCTACCGGTAAGAACGACATGATACGAACGACGTATTATCTTCACCGTAACTAGCAAGATCCTCCTGCTTGAGCTTTTCTTAGTCAAACAGCTACAGAAACGGGCACGATTTAAAAGGAAAGCTACAACTTTATTTTTGCCTCAACCAGGAATCGAACCCCAGACCACAGCACGGGAAGCTAGTACGCTGCCCATGAGCCATCCCAGAGGTTATAATAACAGTAATAATAATAATAATAATAATAATAATAATAATAATAATAATAATAATAATAATAATAATAATAATAATAATAATAATAATAATAATAATAGAGAGATCGCTATGGCAGTAGCGCCATGGCGGTCTTTGGAACCAAGGATCGGGGGTTTGGGTCCCGTCCCATGGTTGTTTGTGTGTGTCTCTGGATGTTTTTTCATCCTTCATCTTCATTATCATTTCACCTCGTCCTCGGGTGTCATCCAGGGCTAACAGCCCTGGGTTTAAAAACAGGTTCAGCATGAAAATGCTGATCCCTCTCATAAAAAAGTCACATGCACCTACCCTCGATAACCATGAGTTAGCTCCTTTGGGTTGCACGTTCGCGTGGTCTCGAGATGGCCAATTCGCGGCCAGAAAAAGTTATGTATTTGGCATTTTGGGTCGATTGTCCCTCTTTGCTGCCTAGCTAACGGTGTCCCCCTTGTCTAGGACTAATTTAATTACCACGCTTGGGGGACTTAGGGAAACATTTGCGGCGAACTGACGTGTTCTCTTCACCACGAGAATCGCCTACCTTACTCCACTTCTCTGGGCTTTTCTTCGAAATTATGAAGCTGATACCCGCATACATGGTTTAGGGCATCAATTGATGCCACTGCAGTGCCTCTGACCGGGAGCTCCAAGGCATTCACTCCCGACGGTGTCAGGATTTTTTAAACTAGCTAGACAGCTGCGTCGAATTCGGTTGCTTTCTGCAGGGGAATTCTAGCGGCCGGCTGCTCTGATCGGTAGTTTTCCGTGGTTTCTTCGATCAACACCAGGCAAATGCCGGGGCAGTACATTAACAAACCGGCCACGGACCTCGCGCGATCTTTCCTTTCCCTTGTTCTATTTTCACCTATTTCTTGCACACACTTACACTTACATGCAGTACACTACCACATACCGGGGAAACTATCGAGAGCTTCCTTACTGTCCCGAGTGTGGTGGTGGGATATGCCTGGTTGGGGAGAACCCCGCAAGCCCCCGGATCTCGCCATCCTGTGGGAAAGATCATTGACACCTCCCGCGGTAAAAAAAACAACAAATTCTCTACACTTACGGGAGTAATGGCAGCCGTTGATGCACCAGGTTTGTTGGTTGGTTGTTTAGTGGTTCCGGGCACGTCAACTAACGAGGTCATTAGTCCCGTAAGTGTAGTTCATGTTTTCATCCGGTTGTGGCGATGATATTCCCCGCTGGATGGCGAGTTTTGGCGTCCACCAGCTGGATGGCGGCTAGCGTGGTTTCTCTCAACCAGGTATCTCCCGCCAACGGGGCACCGCCCCAGCCGGGACAAGCTCTTAGCTCCCGGCACGTGTGTTAGGTAGTGCATATTAGTGTAAGTGTGTGTAAGGGGGGAGGAAAAGACAAAGAAGAGGGAGGAAAGATCGCGCGCGGTCCGTGGCCCGTTTGTTAGAGTACTGCTCCTGCATTCGGCGTTGAACGCTCGGAAACATCGATGAATCAATCAATATTATCGAAGTATTATCGATCAACCGAAGTCAGCAAAAATCAATTAAGTTTGAAGGAACACGACCCGGAAAACTGATGACTATTTCCCCGCTTTGAAGCGCCCCGCCCGCGCGGGCGCCCTGCTCTTTTCATTTTCCCCTCGCCAGTTGCCCTGGCGAGGCGGGAATTTATTCATGTTAGGGTTTACATATATAAATAAAGCTCCGACCTTTCGGTTTATGCGGGAGGGCGATATCTTAAATAAACTAATTATAACTAATCTTAATCTAACTTAAAACTATGCAATGCCTCTTTCGGCTATTTGTTTTAATTGTACAATTTTTGAAATAACTGGAAGAGTTCTTTAAATTGTTCTTTGTTTCTTCTTTTTCTTTCATTCACTCACTCAGTCATGCTTATTCTATATTTACAAACACATTCACTCACACATCCATACCACACTATACTGCTAGGGCGCCCTGCGGTCCGCTGAGGCGGAGCGGGCGGCGCGCGGCGCGCGGTGCCGCCTCCGAAAGGGGGCGCGAGGGCGACACGCGACGCGGGACGCGCCTCTCCGCGCGCCTCGTTATCCGCAGGCGGCGCCGCCACCGCCAATCAGCGCGCCGCTAATTAGGGGGCTTTCCGGATCTCGCTGTGTACTTAGCAGATGACTCACGCGCCCGTGTTTCCTCTGCAACATTCAACCGCCGTGTTGAAAGTTTCAGCTGGTGGGTGGGTGGGTGTGATTGTTCTGTCCCGTTGCGATGGGTTCTCGCTCATGGTTCGTGTGTCAGTCGAAATAGTTAATAATTTCATGAGGTCGATAAACTTTAAATAATCAACCGAGCCCGTTATTTGTGTAACTGACCCAGTTGGTTATTTACTGTTAATCGGACTAGGTCATTTGATTCTTTTTTCGTAATACAGCTATTTAAGATAAAATAATATAAACAAGGAATATCATTTGTGGGCATAAGTGTCTAATTTAGTTACAACTTATTTTATTCAATTCATCTTAAAGAACAGCAGACTGTTAAATTCTTAATATCCGGCGTCCGTTAAGACTGGCTTTTCGTTCCTTTGCTTAGTTGCCTTAAATCGATTTAACCAGTACAGTTCACGAAAACGATTAGTTTCCTTCTTCGTGTTAAAAATAAGCCAATTCATTTTACATAGCGCACAGTCCGTGAAAAGGAGATTTCTTTTCCATGCTACTGACTCGTGAAACGGGGTTGCAACTAAGTGAGGTACAAAATAGAATGAAAATTTCAATTGATACGTCAGGTCGTACTATTTTAGAGCATTCAATTGTGAAAAGGACAATTAACTTTGAAGTAATGGAATTAAAGCAGATGTTTGTTCTAGTTCGTAGAAGATGAGAGCGTTCACGTTTCAGATGCATCTCGTCTTTCCTCTGCAACATTCAATGCAGTACTGAAGGTTTTAACGGTTGGTAGTTGCCGTACATAGAACGTAATTATTCTGTGCGTTGAACCTATTTGAAACATCTGATATTGTATGATTTACCGTTTCTTTATTGCAAAGAATATTCGTTTCATCTGCGAAGAGAACTGTTTTCCCGTTTCGAACTGCCGAGGACACATAGTTTACGTGTAGTAGAAAGAGACGTACCGTAGTACCACGTATAGGTACAGTAGTACCACTGGTACAGTAGTACCAGTAGTATTACGAAAATCAAACCCCGAGGAACCCTTTGCGATATTGGCAACATTCCATTACAAAAAGAAGGTAGTGAATAGGAACCGAGAGCTTACAATTGGGGTGAGTTAGACGTCGCTCAGTTACCCAAAATTTCATTGTGAAAAGAACGTGTTACTTTTAACAAACGAAATTAAAGCATATATACACGCTTCATAAAAGTTGACTCATGTTTCCTCAACGATATGTTAAAAATTTCCGCTAGTGGTAGTTGATTTGGGTATGACGTGATTGTTCTGTACCGTTGGGATGGCTGTTTGTTTTGGTGTATCAGTGAAACCGTACGAGAAGTTCGTATATCATTTCCTCTTGTTAGCATCGCCGGGCTATTTTTGGAATAGCGCGGTAATAACGTTTTAAAAATAACCCTAACAATTCGTATGCACCGACAATTAAAAAAATGAGACTGTAACAAATTTATGTAAACTAAAGGTTGTGAGTGGAAGACATGGGACGGCGAGGCTCCAAAGTATTAGGGTCAATTGAACTAAACATTTCATTAAAGGTTTGAGAGTTTAAGATCAAAAAGTAACGAAACGCGTCATATATTTTTAATGCGTACCGCAGAGGGTAGCGTGAATTACACAGCTCAACAGCCAGAATTTGTTCTCAGCTTTATTTTTAATTTGTAATTTGAACTGCCATTATCTATATTAATTCCTCCCCCCCCGTCCGTCGCATTTCATTTTTATTGCAATTTATTGCTATTTGTTCCGTATCTTTTGCAATAACAAAATGTGTCTTCCTTTATCGGTATTTTATAATTTTTAATTTGAACTGCTATTATCTATATTAATCCTCCCGTCGTATTTCAACTTTCGCAATTTTATCTGCTATTTGTAATTGAAATTTAAATGTATCTATTAATTGTAATTTAATTTGCTATCTTATTTTATATTTTATTTGTAATTTATTTATATTTTTCTATACCTTGTAGACTGATGATGGCAAAGCCGTCCAAAGCCGGCTATCTGAATAAAAATACTATGTTGACGAAGATGACCTCTTTTATTTCTTCACATAAGAACGTCACAACACCGAATCAGAATTGCCACGATTCACAGCATTTTTGCTGCTCGAGGGAATTAGTATAATAAATTTCCAACGATCGCAGAAATAGAAAGAAAACTGTACAGTTTTCAGTTACGTGAGAGGTGTCTGAGACTTCGATAGATACTCACAAACTCGGAGAAAATCCAAAAACGTTATTAAAGTTTCGATTTTCACCGAAAAATGCATATATTTTGAAAATGTAACGCAATTATAAGTGTTATTCTGCATTCTCAAACTGCACACTCTGACTGAATTGCCATACTCAGTATGTCACTGCAATGTTGCTGGGTCATGAACCGTGAAACCTTGCTGTCATGAGACCGCAAAGTTTCATGGACGTAGCGGCCAGCCATTAAATATTTGCTATTCACTTATGCGTTACAACGCTAGCACCTAAACTATTCGCCATCGGATGTTATCCAAAATGAATATTTCATACTCGATCTAGACCGACATGAAGCCCCACTATTTTGGAGAGAATTCTTTAAATTTTTGGTGTACTTCACATGAAACCCCAGCGATATTTTCAATTTTCTCAAAAATGGCTCCATTATTTTTTTTAAATTACTAGAATGAAAGAGTGAAATTCACTCACATAATGAGATAGCCTAGGTACGATTTCTTTAGTAACCCCTAAATTTTCGAAAAATGTGAAAGTTTGACTTTTTTAACCCCCTCATACATTATTGACGATAGAGATATTTCTTTCTTTTCTTTAAATTTCTTAAAAGAATAGAGTAAAATACACTTATAAAGATGGCATAGAACAGATTTTCACTGATAATTCCAAATTTTAGAAATTTTCAAATGTTTGAATTTTTTGGGCATTTAATTCTCTACGATATTCTGAAAGCCACATTTTGACCTAGCTTTACAGATTACAATCACAGGTTTAATTCGCGGTCGGGGAAAAATCGATCTGTAGCTTTCCATGACAATCGTCTCAGTTTCGATAGACGTGTGATGAAAGAAAATCTGTGGCTGGCTAAGTATGTATGTATATACAGTGAAAGGAATTAGTCATGAACCACACATGTCTATCTTTACACCAAGGCGTCAATAATTAAAAATAGGTACCAGGCCTGGGAAAACTGCAAGGTGGCAAAAATAAAAAAGTAAACCATTGCGATAACAGAAATGTTATCTAAATATTCTGTCATTTAACATTTCCTGAAAGGATGGTAAATATTAAGGAAAGATGTGCATTTTGTGTCTTCGTGTTTACTAATTGGGATGTGTAACAGGTCTAGAAATCGGTTACCATGGCTTGAAATTTGGATAAACAATTTGAGTATCAAATGGACTTATAAATATTACGGCGATACACGACAAAGTTATTACACGTTCACTTTACATTTGCAGACGGAGCGCTGCGATCTGTTTACAGGAGGTCACCGCCGACTGAATGAGAATCGCACGCACGTTTTCAGTAGATACAGATCGATTAGATGTGATATAGAGGGCGGTGAGCGGTAGTCTCGCTCATTGCAGGGAACGGCAGAGCAGAAGCGGGCAAGAATATAAATATTGTGTAACAGATATGTGCAAAGGAAAAATAAAAATATTTTCCGTGTCTTTTATGAATAGCGTGTATTGTCGGTGACAATGTATGCCAGCTCTATCCATTGGTCCCAATTGTATTAATAATCCCCTTTTCTTTTCCTCGCGGCAATAGTTCACTACATTATTTATAATTAATTTACTGCTAGAACGCCCTCTCGCATTAATTACAAGAAAACATTAATTAATAGTTTGAGTGTAAATTTCTTCCATTTTTTAAAGAGTATTTCATTTCACTTTTACGTAGCATATGTAAAAATATACGAAGTGGAGAGATGGTTATGTAATGCAAATAATCGATGTCGAGATTTTAATTTCAATGTACATATCGAGGGGCCCAGTTACTGAAAAAAGGTGTATTTTTTCAAAATTTCTGTCTTTCCGTTGGTGAACAACACAAGCTCTCGCCCAAAACTCATTCAATTCTTCTAAAAAATAACACTCCCCAATTTATCTGGCTCTAGAAAGCCCAGCAAATTAAAAATTAATCTTATAATTTAGGGGGTATTTTACAAGAAACTCAAAAGAATTTTCAATGTGTTTACAAAAATGGCTAAAAAGGTTCAAGTTTCGTGGAATGGTGCAACGTACGCTTCTAAAAATGGTGCAGGTCCACTAAACGTTTCTAAAAATTACAAACGCTTAATATATTTTGAACGCTTTCCTGCAAAAGCACTATTAAAGACAACCCTTTTTCTCAATGAAATTTGAACTTGAACTCTCAATGAAAATTAAATCTTCAAATTATGTTAAGCATTGTTTTTTAAAATATGTCTAGTTTTCGCGGCAGTTTTAATGAAATCGGGGCAATAACCAAATAAACTATATATTATCGACAACAGTACTATATTTTAGGTTCTCTTACATGTAAGTATACCTGTATGCAAAGTAATGTACGTAGTACAAGAGAAAAATAATAATCTCCTTGGCCTGACAGGAAACTCAGGCTGGTAAATCCCTATACCGAGAACAATGTTACTCCATGATGGAGCCAAAGGATGCTACGGGCAAGTATGTAAAGGTACAGAGCCGAGATAGACATCCGCGATATTTGGGGCGAAGATGCTCTTAACTGGGTATGTCTTCATAGAAATGATAGGGACCGCGAGAAGTCTTGGAAGGTGTTTTAGGCGCCGATGGATAGCAGTAGAGGAGGTGATGGTGCAAAACCATAAATCTATCCCCGATTCAAAAGAACATAAAACTAACTTATACGCGGCCACGTGAAGAAAAGAAAACTAACTTATACGCGGTCTGTGCTTTTTTTGTAGCACCACTTGTTGAACATGCGGAACATTCACGACACGAAACTGTCAACTTCACTTCATCCTGAGGAAATAACTTCTTGATAGAATTTAAATTTTCAGTGCATAAATGCTTGCTGGTAAATGGATGTATTCTCTTGACATTCTCCCCAGTTGTTTCCTGTGGCGCAGGCAGTAAATTAGTAATTAATAAAATATCTCAATGATTCGTCTATCACTCAAATGTGCACCCGACGTCATTGTTCTTCATCGTCTTCGTAAGAGTTACAGAAAAGGCACACCGATATAAGTATGTCGACGTGAAGAAAGACAAAGAAGCCTTGCAAAGGTGATAAAAATGGCGCTTAATCCTATTTAAGAGTATTCCGTCACATACATTCAACTCACTGACCATTCTCACCGACAGACTTGTTTCATGTTTTAGAGGTGAACTTCAAAGCATGTATTACATGGTTATTTATGGATACCTGCAAGAGGAAAATTTAATTATCAAATTTCATCTCTTTATTTTGATTTGTAAAAGATGTCCGATTGACGATTAGTTAAAGGAAACAATTATGTTCACTTTTGTAATTTCTTTTTGTGAAAAAAATGGCATTGTGTATCAGTTAAACAAAGATTATGTCAATTATTAAATATTTTTATTTTACCATTGCTCTCGTTTCGTCAAGCAATGTGAAATAGTTAATAGCTGAGATAATCACTTCTAAATTGATCAATAAGATTGATCATTCGCTATGGTGCGTCCGTGAACGGTAGACGTGTTTGTGGTGCCCACTGCGTGATTGTGAGAAATTGTTACACGAGTAAGTGCCTGTAATTCTAAGTGCTGTGTTCTCCATCCATTCAACTAGAAGAGTCAGCTTTTACTCAAAAGTCAGCTGCCCCAGCGGCTGGCATCCTACCACGATGGAAACTTCCACCAACAGCAACATAACCTCAGAATCGACAGATAAACAAGTAAGCAAAACCTTTTCTCATGCGGTGCAATCAGAAATTTACCCTAACAAAAGTCAAGCGATTGTGATTGAAGCTCAAGAAGGTATTAGCATCAAGGATTATGTATCTAAAATAGCCTCAATCGTTAACCCTTCAGATATACGTTTTGTTTCAAGAATTTCTAATAATAGAATCTGTTTCTTCCTCTCAACTCAAAAGATTGCTGAACATATTGTGAATACACACAGATTTATCACTATTAATAATCAAAAACTGAATATACGACCACTCATCAATAAGCAAGTACGGGTTATTATCTCTAATGTGTGTCCTGTTATACCTCACGAGGTAATCCTGAACATTTTCAACAGAAACAACATCAAACCCTCAACTAAGATGTCATTTATCAGAGCCGGGATCTCGGAACCTGGATTCTCTCATATTATGAGCTTTAGAAGGCAGATTTATATAGATCCGGATGATATTGACAAGTTACCGGATTCTGCACTGGTATGTCATCAAGACACAACATACCGTATTTACTTTTCCACTGACAATGTGGTATGTTTTCTATGCAAGCAGGAAGGCCACATTGCTAACCATTGTCCCTCTAACCAAAATCAAACCAATAACAGTGACTTCTCTGCAATTGGAAATCAATCTCCACCCACTAGTAATGCACAGAAGTCTTTAATCACTGTGCCCCCAATTAATGACAATGAGAATTTTCCTAACCTTCACCAAAAAACACTCCAAACTGATTCCCCTGCAACTGAAAACCAATCTGTTTCCACTATCAATCAACAGAAGTCTTCCACCCCTGTCCTCCCAATTAATGACATAACTACTCCTAATCTCCATGAAGAAATCTCCCAAGCAAAATCACCTACAACTGATAATCAATCTGAACATTCTATTAATCAACAGGTATCTGATAATGACAATAATTGTATATATAAACTAAACAAAAGAGGCCCCCAATCTGACTCCTCTCATGTTCCTGAATCTTCAAGTACCACCAGAGAAGCAAATACAGATGAAACCCTGAAACAACCTAAAAGGAAAAAGAAGAAAAAAGAACAACTAAATGAGTCAGGGAAATCTGAAATAACTAAAAGTAAACCTGTAACTGAAAAAATAGAATTAACAAAAGTAGAACAACTAAATGAGCCAAGGAAATCTGAAATAACTAAAAGTAGAACTCTAGAGGAACAAATATCTCCTCTAAAATCAATTATTGAAGACAATGAAAGTAAATATCCTCTTACCTACCATCAATTTAAATCCTTTCTGGAAAATTCTTTTAATGCTTCTGACCCCATCCTCATTGCCAAAGATTACTCACCTGATATATCAGCTCTCCTTCAAATGATGTCTAATCTGTATCAACATCTTCCAAATGCAACAATAAAAAGAAGATTTACCAGACTTTGTAAAAAAATGAAGTCTGTTCTACCACCCTCTGAAGAATCATGTACTGAATCAGACTCCAGTGCAGACATCAGCTCCAACTAATGAATATTCTCCAATGGAATGTCAACGGTTTCTATCCTAGACTAGAAAGTTTACAGCATTTGTGCGACCTTACCCAGCCAGATGTCATCTGCATTCAAGAAACTAATTTTAAAGAGTCTCATCATGGCCATATTAAAGGTTATAAATGCGTCTTCAGAAACAGAACTACTACTAATCATGCCAGTGGTGGAGTTGCAATATATATTAAAGACCACATCCCATATGAAGAATTGAACTTGCAATCTAATATTGAAACAAATGCCATCAAGATACTCTCACCAACTTCAATTAGTATATGTAATTTATACTTACCAAACAGCTACAATTTTGACGCACAAGAATTAATCGACATAATTAATAAACTGGAAAAGCCTTTCCTCATTTTAGGGGATTTCAACAGTCATAACACTGTATGGGGGTCTCATAAAACAGATAACAGAGGCCTTGTGCTCGAAGACATCTTTGAATACCACGATTGCATTGTATTAAACACTGGAGAATCTACACATGTCAATATCAACAACAATAATTTTAGCGCCATAGATTTATCTATATCATCAGCATCCCTTGCACACAAATGCTCTTGGAACGTATCAGACTACCCATATGATAGCGATCATTTCCCCATTTTTATTGGTATTAACAACATAAATATTACACCTGCTCCTTCAGTCCAAATAAACAGATGGAACTTCAATAAAGCCAATTGGGAAGAATATCAGAACTTCATTTCTGCATCTCCAATAAACGATAATATTCCCTTTAAATGTAACAACATTGATGCTACCATCCAAGCCTTCTGTAATTTGATTATTACTGCAGCAAACTTTGCTATCCCTAAGTTATTTTTCAATATTAAAAGAGCAAACACACCTTGGTGGAATAGCGACTGTAAAGAAGCAATAAGGAATTCAAAACATGCATTTAACCGTTATAAGAAACATAAATCAACTGAGAACAGGCTTGAATACAAAAGGACCCGAGCTATCACCAGAAGAGTCATCAAAGAAAGCAAAACCAATTCTTGGTCTAAATACTTATCATCATTAAACGGTCACTGTAACATCAATGATACATGGAGAACAATCAAAGCTATTCAGGGAAATAAAAAATCAACTAGTATCCACTTTATTAAAAGCAACGACAAAATACTTACCGCCCCATCTGACATTGCTAACCAATTTGCCAAGACATTCTCCAATAACTCGAGTTCCAACAACTACATGCACGAATTTCTTTCACATAAAAACGAACAAGAAACCAAACTAATTCCTAAAGGGAATGAAATTTTAGCAAATAAATACCAACTTAACGTGGATATCTCACCACATGAACTTGATGAAGTTATTGAATCATCCAACAATTCTTCTCCTGGCCCCGACAATATTCCAAATATTCTTCTTAAAAAGCTACCCCCTAAAGGAAAATATATTCTATTACGCATCTACAATTGTATATGGAGAGAAAAGACCTTCCCAAGCACCTGGAGACTGGCTACTGTCATTCCTGTTCCTAAGCCCGGTAAAGACCCAGCTATAACTGATAACTACCGTCCAATATCTCTAACATCTAATATGTGCAAAATTCTAGAGAGGATCATCAACAATAGACTACGTTGGTTTCTGGACTCCCAACAAATTTTGGCTAACAACCAGTTTGGTTTCCGTCAAGGACACTCCACACAATCTCACCTACTGAATACTGCCACATTCATCCAAGAAGCATTCATCAATCACCAACACGTACTTGCTGTGAACTTAGACATAGAAAAGGCTTATGATATGGTCTGGACCTATAGAGTGCTTAGAATTCTTCACAACATCGGTGTTCATGGAAATATGTTCGAGTTCATCCGCAATTTTACACTTAATAGACAGCTTCAAGTCAGAATTAATAACCAAATATCTCAACCTAGGATGCTTGAAAATGGTCTTCCACAAGGGTCAGTTTTGAGTGTAACACTTTTCCTTATAGCAATCAATGACGTGGATAAGGATATTGCCTTACCTGTTACAGTAAGGAAATACGCGGATGACATCATTGTTCTATGTAAAGGCAATAACCTGCTGAACACTCAAGAGTACATGCAAGAAGCTCTCGACAAACTCTCCGAATTTTCCCTGAAGTCAGGATTTAAATTCTCCACCAAAAAATCCGAATGTATCCTATTTTCAAGGAATAGGCACCATACGTTGCCACATCTCTTACTGGGTTCTCATGTCTTACCTGCGGTCCGCTGTACTAAAATTCTAGGCCTATACTTTGATAACAAATTGAGCTGGAAACAACATATCCAGAAGCTGATTGACAACTGTAAAAAACGGCTTAACATTCTCAAATATCTTAACCACAACAACGGGGGAGCGAATATAGACATCCTGCTTCTTACCTACAAAACAATTATCAGAAGTAAGATTGACTATGGATCTATCATTTACAACTCAGCTAGCATAAGTGTTCTTAGCAAGCTAGACACCCTACACAATCAAGCGCTCCGCTTATGTACAGGATGCCTCCGTACCACGCCTATTGGTAGCTTACTTACTGAAGCCAAGGAGCCATCTCTACAATTCCGACGCCAATTGCTTGGCATGAAGTATGCAATTAAAGCTGGCTCGTCTATCAATCCAATTATAACCAACAATGTTTCACCATACCTTCGGGATCTCTTCAAGAAACATAAATCAATCATTCCCTTTTATCTAAAAATCAAAGAACCTCTCGAAATTCTTAATATTCAACTCTCTCAGATTGAAAAACACCGCCCATGCAAAATTCAACCTTGGTTGTTACAAGAATTCAAAATTGACCTGTCTTTACTGAAACTTGAGAAAAGTTCATCCCCAGATGAATACAGTACATCTATTCTCAATGATTTTGCTGAGAAATACAAGTCATATACTGTTATCGGTATCAAGTCCATTCTCAAGACTGACGGTCCGGAAGTCAATGTGTATACCGCTGAGCGCAACACATTGTATACATTCAAACCCCACGTAAGCCTTACAACTACGGGTTTATATGGAATCATGCAGGCTTTAAAACTGGTCAAAGAACTTACGCACCCCTCTTTCTCAATTGTAACTAACTCATCAAGCACTCTACTCCAGTTAAACCATAGTAAGCGCAAATGCGAAATCTTACAAACAATCGCTGAACTCTACCATCAGATATCATTAACGGGAAAAGATATCTCATTTGCCTGGATCCCCACATCCTTGGAAAACAACATTACTCAAGAGTTTAGCACAGCAACATTACTCAAGAGTTTAGCACAGCGACTTCTTTCTTGGTAAACCTCAAACAAGACCATACAGTTCACAACCTAGTTAACACTACAACTGACATCCTAAAATTTATGAACAAAAGAATGTTGACTAACTGGAATCAAGAATGGACCAAATACAAAGCCAGCCACCTCCATAAAACGCAATCAGATTTCTTCTCAGTGTATCTAGATAAACGAATGACTAGGCGAGAACAAGTAGTGCTATCCAGACTTCGCTCCGGACATACTAATTTAACACACGCACACCTGTTTCACAAACTACCCGCACCCCTCTGTGACTTTTGTGAGGTTCAACTAACGGTATCTCATATTTTGAACGTTTGTCCTAAGTTCCAGGAAGAAAGAGATGGCCTATCACCGGAGCAACAATTCGAAGCAGTTGTATATTCCAAGTCCTATCAACAGGAAATCATAAGATTTTGTCAGAACATTAATATATTTAATAAAATATAAGTGGTTCCCTGTACATATTATCATACCAGCCGTGATTGGATGTCAAGTTTTGTACTATTATTTTGTACCTCATTTCTATTGTAAACTTTGTGCTATGTATACATATAAATAATGTAAAATCAAATATGAATATGTAAAATACTGAAAAGTCGCTAAGAACTTTTGGTTGATGCGACTATAATAAACAAAAAAAAAAAAAAAAAAAAAAAAAAGATTGATCCTTCACAAAAATAATGCATAATGTGAGTGCGACTGTTTGCTCTTGCAAAACCCTTCTCTTCATTGCAACGTACATCAAATTGGCGAGTGTGAAAACTCATTTCTGAACATGTTACCCCATTTGAAAGGACAATGTGACAAATATATCTCACTGCTACAACTGTTCGACATGGAATAATCATTCTTGGAACGATTCGATCGTTCTTGGAACGATCATCCAAACGATACCTGAAATGGGAATATGATGAAAAGATTGAAAGTCGATTACCACGACCTTATCACGACCCCAAACGAAAGTCAGAGGATAGGCGAGAGTCAAAATTATTTTTACGTTCAACACGATATTTTGTGGATGATAGACAAACTTGAGATGGAAAATATGATACTTGTGTGGCATCTGAAGTGGATAAAGCATGTTCCTTCGTATAGCAAATTACTTTCTATAACACGTTGTGAAGTAAGAATTCATGTTTTCTTGGTCCTTCACACGATTGACGAAAAGCGTCATGAATCGATGGACGGCAAAACGTCTGTTTGTCTGTCTGTCGATCCGTCGCGTCGGTCCGTCCGACTATCTGTCCACCTGTTGTTCAAACCTTTCGGACAAATTCCTCTAAAATTGATTTTGAAACGGTGCGAGTTTGAAACAAATATTTTGATTTTTGGGGATACTTTAAAAGCAATATAAACCCTTTTTAATGGCTTTTTTAAAATTTTGATTGAACTTGATCCTTGGATTGCACAAAGAATGGTGCAAGTCTTATTTTCAATCATATTCATGACTTTTTGAAAACTGCAAAAGGGGAAAATTGAATTTTTTTCGGCGTCTTCCCTCACCTGCAATATTGAATACTGAAAAAAAATTTGTTTATTGAAATCTATTGTTCGAAGATATATCTTCAAGTAAGGTCATGTACAATTTTTCGAAAATGCAAGTAAGTAATTATCGCGTAATCCAAACAGTCTCTTTTTTTATTTATTTTTTTTTATTTGAAGTTTCATCAACATCTCATTAGCGACCACTGTTGAAGGTAACGTTATGGTAACTGTGAAGATGAAAGGATATGGTGATGATAAATGGAGAAAGGACGAACAGAAATACAAACCATGCCCGAGGCGGGACTCGAACTCGCGATACTACGGTCCAAGATCGCTACGACACTACTGAGTAGTGACTACTGCCTTAACATGAACATCTTCGTCAAGCGGTCTGCAAGGGAATTTGTTGCA
Organism: Teleogryllus occipitalis; assembly: GCA_011170035.1. Taxonomy (NCBI): domain Eukaryota; kingdom Metazoa; phylum Arthropoda; class Insecta; order Orthoptera; family Gryllidae; genus Teleogryllus; species Teleogryllus occipitalis. Next base: position 262,215 of record BLKR01001551.1, read on the forward strand.
AAAAACGCTCCACGATTGCGAAACATTCCCCCGACCACCACGAACTGCAGCGGATCAGGGGCGGTGTGAAAGCGGCTTTTGGACTTGTTTACGCGTCGGCGGGGGGAGGGGGGCGGTGGCGGATCTCCGCCTGCGCGCTGCGGTGGTGGACGCGGAAGAGGCGGCGGCGGAAGCGCTGCGGCCGATGACGAAACAGGACGAGCGCCACCGCCAGAGCGCCGCCAGAGCGGCTGTCGCGCGCGCGCGATTGCATCGGCGCTATCAGCGGCCGCGCCGCCCCGCTCCGCCTGGGGAAGCGGTTTGCGCGGGCTGGGCTCACTCAACCACCTCCCAACGCCTACAGCTCGCTCCCGTTTAGGTGGCCCAGTGCATCAGCTGATGCCACTGCAGTGCCTCTGACCGGGACGTCCTAGGGTTACACTCTCCACGGTGGCAAGATTTTCGACACTAGCTTGTCAGCTACGTCGAATTCAGTCGCTGCCTGCAGAAGAATTCTAGCGACCGGCTTCTCTGATCGGTAGTTTTCCGTGGTTTCTCCGATCAACACCAGACGAATGCCGGAGCAAGACATTAACAAATGAGCTGCGGCTCGCGCGCGATCTTTCCTTCCTCTCCCCTTTCCTGTCCTCAATCCTTTTACACACTAACACTACACTAACATGCACCACACATACCTGGAGTCCGGTCGGGAGCTTAGAGCTCAGAGCAGCGTGGTGCCCAGCTGGTGGGAGATACCTGGATCCCGCTAGCCGACGGTAGGTCGGCGCCGGATCTCACCATCTAGCGGGGGAAGATCACCGCCTGATGAAAAACATGAACTACACTTACGGGATTAATGGCCTCAGCCGTTAACGTGCCTGGAATCACTAACTACCAACCAACCGAGAGTTCGCCAGTCACACGTTATGAGACAAAATGTGAATGTTCCTTGTGGAATGAAAATTAATGGGCAAGGGGCGTGATGTGTGGGGCGAGTGTGGGGCACGGGGCGAATGGAGAGGAAGGAGGAGCGCGGAGGGCCATGGGGTGAGTTGTGTGGTACGCGGGGCGTGGGGCGTGGGCGTGGGGCGCACTGGCGAAGAGTGAGGAGCAAAGGGCGACGGGCCTTGGGTGACGGGGACGGGCAACAACGGGCGATGGGCGACGAGCGATGGGCGACGAACGACGGACGACGGACGACGGACGACGAACGACGAACGACGAACGACGGACGACGGACGACGGACGACGGACGACGGACGACGGGCGACGGGCGACGGGCGACGGGCGACGGGCGACGGGCGACGGGCGACGGGCGACGGGCGACGGGCGACGGGCGACGGGCGCCGGGCGACGGGCGACGGGCGACGGGCGACGGGCGACGGGCGACGGGCGACGGGCGACGGGCGACGGGCGACGGGCGACGGGCGACGGGCGACGGGCGACGGGCGACGGGCGACGGGCGACGGCGACGGGCGACGGGCGACGGGCGACGGGCGACGGGCGACGGACGGACGACGGGCGACGACGGACGACGACGACGACGGACGACGGACGACGGACGACGGACGACGGACGACGACGACGGACGACGGACGACGGACGACGGACGACGGACGACGGACGACGGACGACGGACGACGGACGACGGACGACGGACGACGGACGACGGACGACGGACGACGCGACGGACGACGGACGACGGACGACGGACGACGGACGACGGACGACGGACGACGGACGACGGACGACGGACGACGGACGACGGACGACGGACGACGGACGACGGACGACGGACGACGGACGACGGACGACGGACGACGGACGACGGACGACGGACGACGGGCGACGGACATCGTGCAAGGGCAAGGGCGAGGTGGGTGAATCCTTGTAGACTAGAAATTATGGAATGTATACTATCTGAAGTCCAATTGACGCCGTGGAAAATCGTAAGAGAGATGCTACAGAAAGAAAAGTAAGTATCGATCGACCGCCTACCCATCCCGATAGATTTCAGAATGAACGAGAAAAGGATAAAAATGGAAGTAATGCGATATCCTTAAACAGGTGAAAAAATTCTAGAAACAAAGGGTCAAAGTTACACCATTGGTAATTGAGAGTCCAGGGGTTGTATCAAGTCACTTGAGCCCTCTAGACCTCAATTCGTGACTGATACCGCAAGTCTGGAATTGTAAACACTCATTTTATTGGGACCCGCACACATTCTTCGTAGCTACCTCTAGAATTCTTACGTCACAGGTTAGGTCAGAAATTCAGAAGAAAATAATCCAGCCATAGGGTTGCGAAATGCAGCTTGTTAATATTTTCGCTGATCTAGTACATGTTGAATATATGGTACTTCAAACTACTCCAATTGAGCATACTACTACACTTTTAACAATAGATACCCAATCACAAAGGGACATATTGTTTAGATAATAATTTAGACGTAGTTGTTTCATCTTCCAAAAAACAAGTGTTTCAGGAGTGAATATCCATACCATGCTTTGTCTTAAAGTGTTGTTTTCTTACAATATTTTATACTCATACTGTTATTTAATCTCTAGGTCACTTGGTTCGAATGTCCAAGGTGTCTTTTGAAGACCTTAAAAGCGAAATTCATCGGAGTGTATGTTCGTTAGTGAACATGGGATTCAACACAATTTATTGCCCTGTCAATCATCTATCAAATAACTTCCCACAGACGCTATTAACGTATTAGAAATAGATTAGACTCCACGTCAGTTCATTGTTTTCACAAATGCATCTATTCTAACTTTGCCAAAGGTCTCCAAAACCCGATATCCTATAAGGTCTGTTGACTAGATGCACGATATCACATTGCAAAACAGTGAAACCTGACTGCATTCTTATCGGCACGTAAAATATCACGATTAGTAATTCCACAAACAATTCTAAGAATTGTAATTTAAGTTTCATCCGATTGAATGTTTGTCTTTATCCAGTTCTCCCAGATGCAAATAAATGATGCAATGATTTTTTATTCTGAAATAATAAGAAAACAAAATTTATAATATCCTACGGTATTTCAAATACACTATGGTCACAATTGTACAAAAAATGTGGTAAAATAGGAATTCATAATACTTTTTATTAACCGTAAAAATCATGTTTAGTTGATAGCCTTCAATGGTTATCGTTCTTCCAAGAACGTCAACAGGAAATCAAGCAAAGAAGTGATACAGATATGATAAATTTTCGATAATGCCTGATAGTACCTTCAGAAAGTATCGGATATTGATATTAATTCTATCTTCTGATAACTTTCCCGTTATCTCAGTAGTAAATCTAATTTTACACATGAAATACACAGGTGCTAAATATCACGAACATGACATATAAGTTAGAATAATAGCCAATGCACGTATTAAAACGCCAGAAAAAGAATCGATTCACGAAAGTGACTTGGCAGGCCAACTGTGTCTCGCCGCGAAAGCAAAAATCATTAATTTTCCCACTTCTGAAATATGTCCCTGCGTCTCTCTGCAAGAACGTTGACTGTAGTGCGGAGTATGAAGCATGGGGGTCACATAGTTTTTTAATGAATTATGTGTCTGTTTTTATTCCGAGACTTTCACCAAAGAGTTTCTTTAAGACAGAGAGACTTAGTGCCCCTCGCCAAAAAGTGTCAGATTTAGTAGTGAGGTCGTGGCTGAGAACCTATCTGAAGCGAAAAAGGAAGTAGAAATAGTACGCTCAGAAAGATGACCAGGGATTTTTATATCATAGTGACAAAAAACTAATAGGACAAAAATATGAATAATTAGAAAAAATAACAGTCAATTCAAAACTCATAGAACAGCCTTCATTAAAAATATTCGGCTCCATTATTTTTCTTTTTTGATTTTATCACAATAAACTACTTCGTACAGATCATCTTTCAGCTACTTTCGACTTTTCTCTGTTCGCTTGCCTTTGTCTTTCTCGAGCGGTGTTCATATTCATATATTATCTTATGAAAAGAAGTATGTGAGTGGGGTGAAGAGGGACTAAGTTCGTAATTACAAATAAGGTTTTCATGCAAAGTATTTCAGTTTTCAACTCATTTCTCCCAACGTTCAACATTTTTCTCAAAGTTCCTGCAATTTTTTATCCATTTCCAAAGTTTGATTTTTTCTTGGATCTCAAAATACTGCCTCTCTTCGACAAAACCATTCAACCAAATCTTTTGAGCCGCCAGCCAGGGCGTTTTTCTCTTTCGAGAAGAGGCCCCCGGAAGGCAAGACAAAAATCAAACCTTGCATGTTTGTTTGTTTGTTTTTTCCCTCTTGAGCAACACAGTTTGAATCCGCTGACGTAGTATGGTCGTAAATGAACTCTTTTTTTCTTACCATGGATTTATTGTGAGTTTCTTACCGTGTATTCTTTCAGTATTCTAATCTGAACCACTTTATTCACGGCACATAATTTTTGCCTTGTATTATTATGTAACAATGTCTTGTGTGACCACCGGTTCATATATTTGATATTAAAAATAAACAAATTGTTTATCCAAATTTCTTGCCATGGTAACCAATTTCAATGCAATCCACCTGCCAAATCTTCAGTGCTTAAACAGAAACTAGTGGCTCCACACAATAGTGCTTCTCGTACTAATTAGTTTCGTTCTGTGCCATCTTTTCGCTTTTGCCTAACCCTCTTCCCAGTTCCCATCTATTGGAGCCTAAAATGTTATTTTTCACACTTTCTCATTTTTTCAATCCCCTAATACTAGTATTGAAACATGACTTTATGAATATTATAGAAGAATAAAATCTGGTCCTGTAAGCAAATTCTCGTTGAAAAATTTGTATCCGTTTTTGAGAAACTGTCGTTTGGCCATTTCTAACAATGCACAATTTCGAGCTCAACCTCACAAAAACGTTTGAATTTTCGTGAAACTTTATTAGAAATCATCCAAGCACTTGTACTCACATATACAATAATGCAATAATACAATAATACAATACGCCCATAATGCAAATATTAACAACGTGAGAAAAAAATTTTTCTCAAAAGAGAGAATTCTACGGCACGAGCCATTTTCTTTTAACATTTTGAATTAAAAAGTATATGCATTTATTATGGTCGCTCTACAGAAACGAATCTTTCTACTATCGCAACGATCTAGTTACCACAGTTAACTCTTACACCTCCGTGGTCGTTTTCAAATTTCAGTCTGAGTAAACAATTTCTGTGGCTCGGGAACAACAGCAGAAGTAAGTGTTGGCTCAATGAGGCGATACCCAAGAGAAGTTCTTCGCGTTATTTAACCCGTCGCTGCCCGCGAAAAATTATATAATCAAGTTCAAATGTGTGAAATTTTCTCACACGTTTAGCTAGTATTATAATATTACGTATACATTACAAATGATACGAGAATGAAAGTGATGCCATTGAAGTTTATGCCAATAGTTTATTTTGCAGAAAGACAGCAAATGTCTCAGCACCAAGAAAGAATCGATTCCACTCTGTTCGTTGCTATTACAAGAGCATGTAGCAAACGTGGAAGGAGAATATTGGTGTTTGGAATAAAGCTATTCTCGCGAGGTTTCGAACTGAAGTTTTACTTGGAAACAAATGTAATTTTTTCTTCCGTAACGAGGAAACGCCTGACAACAATCTAAAAGTCAAAGTAACGAAATATTAAAATTACTTCAACTTTTTTATATAGTTTACCTTCTAAGGAAGAACATCGAGAAATTGGCTAAAAATACGTTTGATTATAAACCATGAGAAACAGAGAACCTGTAAGACCAATTAAGAGATGGTACACGCAATAAGTTATACCGGGACCCGATCAATTAACGTGTTTCATAACTATGAAGAAGAAGAAGAAGAAGAAGTAAGTAAAAAGAAAAAGAAGAAGTTGATACTCCTGTGGATGACGTTGATAACGATGATTTCGATATTATAAAATTCCCGGATGCCCTAAGATATATCTGCAATAACTTAGTTTTCCGCGTGCTCTGTGAACCTTGTGCTTGTTAGTGTCCATAAAAATCACTATATTATTTTAAGTTACTAGTTTCTTTTTCTAACATCGTGGACTGAAGCTTATTCCGTTTATCACTTAATTTGAAGAAAATGTGTACCTATTAAAATTCTTTACATCGATGTTTAAATAATTTTAATTCGAATTTCTGCATATTACATTCAAATATTACGCGATAAGAATTCTAAAATTTGAAGAAAATAACAAGACATGAATTCCAAGAAAGTCCAAAACTATTACCAAACGCACGTTTCGACCGCGAGCGTGTATCAACTGATGTCACTGCAGCGCCTCTGACCGGGAGGTCCTAGATTCGAGTCCTGACGGCGACAGGATTTTGGACACCAGCTTTACAGCTAGGTCGCATTCAGTCGCTGTCTGGAGGAGAATTCTAGCGACCGGCTGCTCTGATCGGTAGTTTTCCGTGGTTTCTCCGATCAACACCAGGCGAATGCCGGAGCAGTACCCTACCGAACGGGCCACGGACCGCGCGCGATCTGTCCATCCTCTTCCTTGTCCTATCCTCTCCCCTTACACACACACACACACTAACATTCACTACACTACCACATATTCCGGAAGACCGGTCGGGAGCTTAGAGCTTGTCCCTGCTGGGGCGGTGCCCCGCTGGTGGGAGAGTCCTGGTTTCGGGTAACTCCGCTACCCGACGGTAGGTCGACGCCGGATCTCGTCATCACGCGGGAGAAGATCACCACCATCTACCGAGGAAAAACATGCACTACACTTACGGGACTAATGATCTAATCTGTTAACGCGCCCGGAATCACTAACCAACCAACCAACCAACCAACGAATGTTTCCAAGAATAAAAGTACGGCATAAGAGGCGAGACTGACGATGATGACGAGTCAAGGAAGCTTCATTGCTCTATACTCCTAAATGATGGTAATAAAAATTGTATGGTAATTTTGCGATATGGAAGCGTGATGATGGAGCGTTTACGTTGGCGGAAAGACTTTCCATCTGTGAAATTGCCTTAAAAATTCGAGCGCGCACATTGGAAATTCATTCTTAAATGTACTTGCCGCTCCGGTGCTCACAGGTTTATCGATATTTTCCTCTCCATTTGTGGTATTCTTTTGATAATTTTTAGATAAGCCACGATTAATTGGAATTTCCTGCAATTTGAATTTTTTGAGCTCCTTCACACCTGGAGTTGAAAAGATTTCACAGAATTTGAAGACTTTATCAACGCCAATTAGTTGTTACTTTCTCGTTACGGAGTAGAGAAAGTTACGTAATGCTGCGCGAGAAAACCGCAAATTTCCGTCCGAAAAACTCTTATTATTATTTGCTAAATTTAGATAAAAATCCTTTAACTTGTGGTGTAACCAGAATCCATGTTTTGTGGGTCCTTGATACCGAAAAGATCGAAATGTCTGTCTGTCCGTCCGTCTGTGAACAACGCTGGCGGCTAAACCGTTCAGCCAATTTTCTCCAAAACTTATATTCAGCAATCGATCTGGCTGATGTCTTGACCACTTGAATTTGAAAACGATATTTTAATTTTGGGGAACACTTTTCATGAAGTCCTTGAGACAATTTTACAAATTTTCAAAAAAATATGGCTTTTGATTAATTTTTTGATTGTGTGAGAAGGACGTTTAACATAATGCAGAGGAAAACCTGCAGAGGAAAACAGTCATTCAACTGGCGTAGATGAACATAAACTAGTGCTTTTACGAAAAAAACGCTTTTTTTACTGTCTGGAAATTGCTCTACATTTTTAAGGTTTTAGATTTATAATTTAAAAATGAAGGGAATCCAAATGCAACAGCTGAAAGGATATTTTATTATTGAAACGATTATTTTTGTTTCCATGAGGTGCGTTCACTAGTGAAATCAAACAAAAAGAAACAAACCTTCTTCTAAATTATCTTCTTCATCGTCTGTATTTAAAGTATTTTTAGTATGTCTTTTTATATATGCCCACATAATGTATTTATTTGGATAAATCTCTAAAATACGTGCCCCAAAAAATCAAAAATACAGTTTTTCCAATACAAGTATTTAAATACTGCCTAATCCTACTGATAAGGCATAGTCCAGCTTCATCCCGTTTCGTTCACCCGTAGAGTAAAAATTTTAGTTTAGTTTGCATTCATAAGTAACACATATATTATCATAGCTGTGCTATCATCAGTCCAGTGAAAACCTCGAACACAGGTGAACGTGGCAGAATCTTCAGAATTGTGTATGTTAAGTAAGCGAGGTAAGAAATTGCTCATGACAGGTGATTACATGTTTTGTTTCCACGAAGTTTTAAGCGGTAGTTTTCAACGTTGGCAGTGCAGTGAAAGAACATGCAAATATTTCTTGAAAACAGACAGAAGTAGATAAATTATAATCTAACAATGTGATTGAAAACAGACCATGGGAAACGTAGAAACCATTCCCCATACTAAGGAGGAAAACAGAACTGGCTGCAGTTGGGCTATTTTATTGAAAGGATTATTTTTGTTATAACGAGGTACGTTCACTAGCGAAATCAAACAAAAAGAAACTAACCTTGTTCTAAATTATCTTCTTCTTCGTCTGCATTTAAAGTATTTTTAGTATTTCTTTTTTATATACATCCACTTTATGTATTTAAATACATCTCTAAAATATACGCCCCCAAAAATCAAAAATACAGTTTTTCAAATAAAAGCATTTAAATACTGCCCAACTCTGCTGATAGCCCAGCTTCATCCCGTTTCGTTCACCTGTAAAAAGTAAAAAAAGTAGAGCAAGAGTCTTTTTGGGGGGGTTGGTAAACGGGCTAGGGAAAGTTGACCGGGGGATGCAGTCGGTACCCGCTCGTCGAGGGTCCTCCGTCTTGCTTCCTGTCTCCTCGCGGAGCAGTCGTCGTTGGGGGCGTGGGTGTAGGTGCGGAGGTGGCGGTGGAGGCGGAGGAGACACGGCGCGTGAAGGACGACGCGCCACGCACGCACCAGAACGCACGCAACGCGTTTTTGTTTTCGCGCCTCAAACGACTTTCGTAAAAATTCTTAGCCTCTTTTTTATTTTGCGCGGCTCTACGTGCCTGTAAATATCCACGTTAGCACACAGCGATTAGATAATGACGTGCCTGAGACTTTCTCGGGAGGTCTCATAAAAAGAGTCATTGTCGCGCTATCATGCATAATCAGACAAAAACAGCCCTAGACATTTTAATAAAAAGAGTACATTACTTTGGAATTACAGACCAGTATAGAGGTGATGAAACGATACCGTTCATAAATCTGTCCGTGTTGAGATAATAATGATACGGAATGGAACACAAGAAGTGCTGCCTTTATAGAACAGTAAGCGCTTTCTCCAAATAAATGAGCTGCGTAATGAAGAACTATATAAAAAACATATATAAGCAGCGCGTTGAAAACGGAACAGTTAGATATGGTATAAGTTCTTAGAGATATGTGAAGTTTCTTTCATCTCCAAAGAGTTCGTGGTTGCCGTCTGTCGTCTAGACGAAATCCATATCACTCCACTACCGCCCGAAATTTGGATCCAACGTTCTGTGTGGTAGACACTTTAATGCACTATTCGCTTCATGATTCGACAGGATTCATTAAACGCTACATCGGACACATGCTCTCTCAATCTGAATCAGCGAAAAGCCACTGATTGACAGTGACTATGCACTGATTGTGGTAGTTAAAATCCGACCACCGACAATCAGTGAACTGAACTGAATGAATCAGTGAAAATCGGGACCACTTTTTGAATCAGTGAAACTTCACTGCTTGAATCAGTGAAACTACACTGCTTGAATCAGTGAAATATTGCATTGCTATCCCAGCAGTGGCGGCTCGCGCTTAGGTTGCACAACCCCCAGAAAATGAAAAAGATCTCGTATCTTAGGAATATACATTTTCCTTTTAAAACATTCATTATTGAAGATATTGCAGCAATAGCGATGTATATGAAATCATTTTGAAACAAAAGGGCGTCCAAATGGCGCTCTCTCCGGTGTCTGCTGCCTTGTTAGGAATTGCACCACGCTCTTGGTTCTATTAATGAAGTTATTGTTTTTACTCCTTAGTCCTTCGATTTAACACGGGGAAGATAGAGCTTTTTGGTTGGGCAACCACACAGCTGGCGCGTTGCGTAGATACTGCCTTTTTAAGTGAGATAGGTGAATACAGTCTTTATTTAAACCAATGAAAAACATACAACAGAAGAAAACCATGTTCAGGAACTTTTCAAAACTCGCTACGGAGAAAAATTGGCCTGCAGTTAACACTCTTTATTTTATGTACATATTATTTACATTTTGGTGACAATACAACAAATTATGAAAAGAAAGTTGGGAAGAAAGTAGTGAAAGAATTATAATCCTCTTATAATTTAAATGTGTATAAATACATTTCAATGGATTTTTATGTGAATTTTACAATAAAAATAAATAGAGAACATTAAATGTCAAAATTTTTACAGTAAAAATACAAATAAACATTTGATATTATTACAAGTATTTGGCAAGTTTTAGGGCAACTTAATCAGCTTCCTCTGCTAATTATAATTTTCATAATTAAAATCGGCAGCATTGCCAAGCTTAAAATTGGAAATGTTAACAGCACTGCATGCCTTTGTTTCTATGTACATATATATGTATACACATGTATGTATACACATGTATGTATACACATGTATGTATACACATGTATATATACACATATATATGTGTATAAAGAAAACAAAGACTATTGTGTGTCGTTTCCTAAAAATTTGAATCTGCCATGCTACTGAACAAATGACTGATACCTGACACCGCAATGGAGGCACCTGGCCACTGATTTCTAAGACAGGAATACAATTGATGAATGATGGCATGTGTCAAGAAGAGCAAGTTCTAAGCTATTAATTCACTTGAGGTACAAACTTTAAATGGCTTACCAGATGAACTCCAAAACACAAATCTTCACAAGGAGCTAATTACAACACAAATATTTGGTAAGGTAAGAAATACTTTAAAAAAGAGACATCAAAGTCTGGATTTCTTTATCAGAAAATCTATCAAAAGTATATTTGGATGAAGAGGAAAATTTGCAATTTTACAACTACTACATAGAAGAGATTACAGAGGAAAAAGTTGAAAAATCTACCCGAGTACCTCAGATGAAACAATTGAGAAACTTTCAAAGAAAGTTTTAGAAGATAAGCAACAAATATCTGAAGTAAAAAATTTGAGAAAAATTGTCAATGATTTTATTAATACTAGTGAGAACCCGTCAAAATTTCACGGTGAGATCTTAGATAAATGTAAAATACTGTGCCCAGACTAATGTTCACAATATGTTGCATTGTTTGGATCTTCGGGTTATAACAAAGAAATTCTGTGATGTGTAGTTCCCAAAATTTTGAACACGTATGGTCCATGACCAGGTGGCAATGCAAAATGGCCCACATATTCCAATAATACACGATATGACACAAAAGAAAGAGCACTATTGTACTGACGGATATTGAATTGCTGTAATTAAATTAATTATTATCAATAGATTTTACATAAAAATGTTTATTTATTTACAATGTTGATTTGGAGGTTATGTTGTCCATCAATATTATTTCTAAAGTTTTTTGATGTGTCATTTGATTACTTCTGGCATATTGCTTGAAGGTAAACTTATTTTCCAATTTAAGCAACACAGAGTAAACACGTTTGCAGAATTTCTCTCGCATGGGAAGTACAAAGCAGAACAAAACTGACATTTTCTGCGCTGACTTTCTCATTCTCTGCGTCCAGTGTATGTTTGCTTCTTTGGGGGCGCGTGGACAACTATTCGGAATTCGACATAACCTGTGAACAACTTCACTACTTCAGTACAACTGAGCAAAACCCACTGTCCGAATGTTCTCTAAAAAATACATCACAAAAGCAAATACATGCAAACTGTCAAAGCCACAATGCAATTATTACACTGAAACAAAACCGTGACGAATTGTAAACATATCTCAACAATCAAAACATAACATCAAGCAGCTTGGACTCACATCTAGCGTTTCATATAATCGATTTTGAAACAGCATTTTTGAAGAAAACAATTGACTACCGATAAGCGTAGTATTAAAGAATGATTTAATTAATTAATTTACACCGTAAATGTTGGTGAATCAACACAATCCCTGATAACACATCTAGGATCACATTCTTTCATTTAAAGGAAAAAATATTACAATCAATTCAGTAGAAGCTCCAAACGAAGCCATGGCAGAATGCTTTATTTTTTAAATATATAGATAGATATTTAATGGAAGAAACTCAAACGCATGCCAATGGATAAACGAGTTTGAAAAAGAGTGTGAACGCTGTTTTGTGGAAGAGAAATTCTAAAATTTTCCCTTGACAATGCAAGCGCAGATTGGTACTCAAGTATGATTTTGAAAAATACAGTAGAATCAGAATGGAACAATTGGAAAAAGAACGCACGCATAAAAGAAATCGGAGCTGTACTAAACCAAGGACAAAAATGGGGATAATAAGCCAGTCGCATATTTTTCGAAAAAGTGAGTGAAGCTCAAAAGGGGAAAAAAAAAAGCAATTTACCTCAAGTGCTTGGCAATAAAAAAGGTTGTGATATATTGGCAACATTGGTTACTTGGAAGAGAATTTTTGGTACACTCCAATCATAAACCTTTAAAAAATTTAAATATAAAAGCAATAACAGATTAAGAACTGGGTGATTTGACATACTATCTGTCCCAATACAATTTTAAAGTTAAATATAATCCTAGAAAATTAAACCAAGAGGCAGACTGTTTAAACAGGCATCCAGTTCTAGAGCCTGATGAAAATTCAGATGACATATTAAAAATAGTAGACCTAGTGAAATTAGAAGACATAAAAAAGGATTGAAGAAGATGCACAAAACTACAAAACAATAAGAAAAAACTAATATTCTAAAATTAAATTTATTATAAAAATTTCAAAGAAGAGAAAAACTCATTATCAGAAGAATTTAGTAAAATATTACTAAAATATGTACACAATACTTATTGTCACCTGGGAAGAGCGCAGATGATAAATAAAGTAACACCATTCTTTACAGCGAAAAATATAAACATAAACATAGAGAAGATTTGTGAAACTTGTGACATCTACTTAAAGAATAAATCATGAAGAAAATCATAACATGGATTAATGTCACACCTAGGTTGAGCAATGTACCCATTCAATTTCTATAGATAACATCGGAGGTTATGGAGGATCCCGGTCAACAAAAAAATACCTACACCTACTGGTCGACCATTTCACAAGATATGCTTATATTTTAACATCAAAAAATCAAAACGCTGATGACTTCATAAAACTAACTGAGGAAGTAACAAAATACCATTATGT
>BLKR01001552.1:0-22222 GCA_011170035.1 Teleogryllus occipitalis
GATTGATTGATTTGATTTATTTAAAGTCGCATCAACTACATATGGTTATTAGCGACTACTTTTATAATTACACAGTCAGTACAAAGTAACACAGTAACTCAGAATTATACATATATGGTTAAATACTGTTATAAACTTCAATTTCTCTTATAAAGCTAATGAATTTAATGCACTGTTCTTTGTTATTGAGGTCTTTAGGAGAACTTAAATTGTACTTGTTTCTTGAACTTTCATATTTAGGGCATACAAACAAATGTTCTACTGAAAGAGAAATCTTGCATGAATTGCAGTTATCAGGATCAGTCCTGTTCAATAAGTGGCTGTGAGAAAATTTTGTGTGTCCTATTCTGCATCTTGTCAAGACAACCTGATCGTTTCTGCAGAAGCTGACCGTTGGATTATCATCTTCAAACTTTCTAACTGATCTTAATTTGCACCCCTGTAAGTTGTTCCATTCATTAGTGTCAAGATCAGCTAATTTGTTCTTGACTCTCTTGAGATATTCTTGATAGCTTACTGGTATATCACTTCTAACTACGTTTCGTGCTGCTTCTTTAGCTTTTCTGTCTGCCAATTCGTTTTCTGCAATGCCAACGTGCGAAGGTATCCAGCTCAACGCTATTTCTTTGCCCTCAATGTTTAGTTGGTTGATTTTTCCAACTATCTCTTGGACCAATCCATTATCAATAGATAGATTCATTATAGCAGATACAGCACTTTTAGAGTCTGTTATTATCATAAATCTTTTTTCTTTGGCCCTTGTAATGTATGTAAGGGCCTCTACTATGGCATATAGTTCACTGGACATCACTGAAAAGTCATCAGGTAATTTTTTGGTGATCACCTCACATGAAGCTATTACTGCGCAACCTACGTTGTTTAGATTCTTTGAGCCATCAGTATAAATTTTGTTGTAATCATCATATTTTGCTAGTTCATTTCTTATTTGGACACAGATTTCACGAAGATTTGCATTCTGCTTGTTAGGGATGTTCGCAAATTCAATAACGTTGATGTCTCGTATTATCCAAGGAGCATAGTCAGGTAAGGTCGTATTCCTTAGGAGTGGAAGTTTCTCTTGTATCTTCTCTAATATCTGAATTGCCCTTATTCCTAAGGGCCTCGGGAGCTTCTTTTTATAATTTAATGTTCTATAATGTTTGTATGCATATTCGAATACTCTGTTTATTGGATTCAATTTGTTGGCTGCTACTTTGATCGTATATCCCATAATTTGGTTTCTTCTACGTTTTTCTAAGGATAATAAATTGGCTTCGCACAAAATACTCTTAGTTGGGCTGGTTTTAAAGGCCCCACACGTCAGTCTCGCTCCCATATTATTGATAGGATCCAGCAATCTCTTGATATTCTTCTTGGCCGCATCATAAAATATACAGCCATAGTCCAATTTGGATCTAACTATTGCCTGGTAAGTTCTTCTTATAATCGTATAATCCGCTCCCCAGGATGTATGGCTGATGACTTTGACAAGACTCATTCTTTTGGTGCACTCATTCTTTAAATTCTTGATATGTGGAACCCATGTCATCTTTTCATCTAAAATCATTCCTAAGATTTTAATTTCCTTACTCTGTTCCAACTTATGCTGTCCTATTTTCAACTCAATGTCTCTTCTAAAAGATCGTTTCCTAGAGAAAATTATGAACGTGGATTTTGTCTTGGAAATCTTGAGCCCAGTTTTCTTTGAAAATTCCATGGCTGCGTCTAAGATGTTTTGCGCCTTTCTTTCTAATGATGTAATATCTTTGCCAGGTATGCTAATATAGCTATCATCCGCATACATATTGATGACGGCTGGAGGTTTAATTTTGTCTTGAAGGTCATTGATGATAAGTAAAAATAGAGTTACACTAAGTACCGATCCCTGCGGGACGCCATTCATAACTTCATAGCTGTCTGATAAAATTCCGTTTACTCTAACCTTGATTGAGCGTTCTTTTAAGAAATTGTAAATGAACTTGCTAATGTTGCCTTTAATCTTAGCCGACGTTATTATATTTACAACTCGTCTTCTCCACACCATCTCATAGGCTTTTTCTATGTCTAAGTTTAAAACTAATATGTTCATATTATTAGCAAAACCGTTGTATATGCTGTTTTCTAGTGAAGCAAGACAGTCCATTGTTGAACGATTTTTTTGGAAGCCGCTTTGATATGGAGTAATCAGTTGATGCTTTTCCAAGTACCACCTCAATCTCTGATTTACTATTTTTTCTAGAAGCTTACATAAGCAGCATGTTAAAGCAATAGGTCTGTAGCTACTTATCAAAAATTTATCTTTCCCTGGTTTATGTATCGGTACAATGATAGCTTCAGACCACTTTTTAGGAAATACATTGTAAATGTAAATCAGATTGTATATATGCAACAGATACTTTACTGCAGATGAAGGCATCTTCTTGATGAATACATTGAGGATTCCATCAGGGCCGGCACTGGTGTTTTTAAGTTTGCGTATTGCTTCATGTAGTTCTCTGAGTGTGATAGGAGCGTTTAAATGTTGAATATCATTATTTACTGTGCTTCCTTCTTCAAGATCGGGTTCAATTTTCTCAATTTCTTCTTTGTACTTGATGAAGGTTTCATCATAATTCTGATCACTGGAATTTGATGAAAATAATGTCCCAAAGCTGTTTGCAATATCGTAAGGGTCATGTAAGTTGGTACCATCGGGAGTGTAGAGTGAAGTAATGCTGGTACTTTTGTATTTTCCATTTATGGCGTTGATTCTTTTCCACGCTTCTTTGCTGTTTGTATTGGAATTAATGGATGAAATAAATTCCTTCCAACATTTTCTTTTGGCCTCTTTTATTATTTTCCTTGCTTTTGCTCTGGCAGACTTGAAACGGATTTTGTTTTCATCAGTATTGTGCCTCTTATAGGTATTAAACAATTGCTTATATGTCTTTACTGCCTCCTCACAGTCATTTGACCACCACGGTAACTTCCTTTTGCCTATTTTGCCAGTAGTTTTCGGAATGGTTTCCTCGGCGGTGGTCATTACTATTTCTTCAAATCTATCTAAGTTTACATCTATTTGATTGAAGTCAAAATCATCATTACTGTTTAAATGATTAATTTTTTCTTCAATAATTCGCTGATATAAGATCCAATTTGCCTTCGAAAAAATCCATCGGGGTGCATAAATAACCTCAGTTTCCGGTGTGTCCTCGAAGGTCACGGTGATAGGATAATGGTCGCTGTTGAATAAGTCATCGAGAACATTCCATTGTAAATATCTTACTAGATTCGGCGTACACATACTTAGATCGATAGTGCTTACATTACCTGTTGCCACGTTAAAGTATGTAGGCTTATTGTCTTCATTTAATAAAACAAGGTCTTCTTTCTCTGAAAAATCACCTACTATTTTCCCCCTAGTATCCGTTCTTTCTGAGCCCCATTGTGCATTGTGACAATTAAAATCACCTACTAATATCAATGGTTTTTTAACTTGTTGAATTAAACTTTCAAGTTCACAGCTACGCAGTTGAAATGACCTTGGAATGTATATATTACACAACATGATGTTCCTAGCTCCTATATTTATCGAGACGACAACCACTTCAAGATCACTTGTTACTTGCACTTCACTACTCACTAACGATTCCCGAACATAAATTGCCACACCTCCACTAGCATTCACACATGACGATCTGTTTTTGTAATAACACTTAAAACCTTTGATATGCTTACAATAGTTAGTTTTGAAGTTAGATTCTTGTATACAGAAAATATCATAGTTATTCTCATTTTGAAGTTTCTGGAAGAACTCGTATCGTGTCAGGAAGCCATTCACGTTCCATTGCAGAATTTTGATTTTCATTCGGCTTCTTCACTTGATGAACATTCGTTCTCCGAGGATGCTCTTGAGGAATCAGAAACTACCGGATCCTTCAACCTTTTCATGATTCTCGTAAAACGAGACTTCATACCTCTGTCCTCTAGCAATGGGTAGATATCTCTAAGCAATGCAATCAACTTATCAGTTTCCTTAGTATAGTTAAGGGATAATTGTAGAGCATTACTAGTTCCGTACGTATCTTCCAAAAAATCTTTGAGTTGTTCATAATTAAGAACATTGGAGGTTACTTCTAATTTTTCTTTAACTGGAGCTAACTGTTCACTAATGTTCTTTTTCTCACTTTTGTTTTCAGAGTTGTTTTCACGGATGATCTTCTTTTTCTTCTTTTTTGCAGGTTTAGCAAACTCATTTGTTCTTTCTTCCGAATTATTCAGGGTTAGTTCAGATGTTTTATTGCTAGATGTACTTGTAATCTGCGACAGTGTTCTTTTAGTTGTCTTACCAGTCTCAATTGGGGGAAAGTCTTCATCAAAAGTAGAATTATCGTTGTGTTTGTTCTCAGTGTTCACGTTTGTTGCTTGTACTAAATCTACATTGCTATTGGAATTAATATTGTCTACATTTTTACAGTTTCTTGCTACATGACCTTCTTCCTTGCATTGATAACATTTAATAGTGCCATAGGATATATAAATCCAATTTCTCTCTCCTTTATACTCAACTGTTATAGAATCAGGTAATTTGCTTAGTGAGTCTTCCGGTACATACATTTGCCTACGAAAACTTAAAATATGTGTGAATTCTTCTTTTTCAAAACCCGCTCGAAGGAAAGACACTTGTGAACTTCGCACTACGTTCAATTTATCAAGTTCTTCTTCAATTATAGCATTAGGGATCATTGGATATACATTAGAAAGTACTACTCGCCGCTGCTTACTGACAAATGGTCGCATGTTTTGATCACTGCCATCAATATTAATAGTTTTATATTTATCTGTTATTTCATTAACTAGTTCTTTACTGCTGAGAAAGATGCACACTCTGCTGTTCGAGATCTTCGATGCGTATATTATGTTTCGTGGTGAAACAATAGTAGCTAAAGCTTCTACATACCTTTCAAGTGATGTGCTATAGTCCTTTCCATCAATTAACAAACCTTGTTCTTTGTCCGGAAACATAGAATTCTGTACGATTTTACTCCAGTTAGTGCGACTTGAGGCGGGTTGGCTCCTGTAGTCAGAGGCCTTCCCTTCAGCCGATGCTTCGTGCCGATGCGAGGTCATTTCACGTCTTGTCCCCCCGTAGGGGAGGAAAATGAAACAGTTTTACACTACTCTTGCAGTATTTGCTGTTCACTAAAATGTCCACTAGTAACACTCAAACTAAAGAGAATGCCCACGCTCTCCACGTACAACGTGACGAACTCATAGAAAATAGAATACTCCAAATAAGCTGGAAGTTATTTAATAACGATAATATCATAGTAATAATAATAATAGTAAATGAAACCGATAAAATAATGCACTCTTTACCCACATTCGAACTGCGACAGCCGCAGAATTGCAAAAAACTCTCTCCGCCAGAGCGCATCGTGAGGCTGCGCGAACAAAGTAGCAGCCCAGCGTGCGGCGGCGGAGGCTCGGCCAAACCAGCCGGTCGGGCGCCCAACCGTCGGCTTTCTCCGGGCGGCCGTGACGGACGGACGGGCTGCGCGCGCAAACCGGTGGGCGCCATATGAATGCCATATTATGATTGTAATATTTCCGGCGCTAATCCCCAGACCCCCCCAACCGTCGCGCGGGGCGGGGCGGGGCGGCGCGGCGCGGACAGACGGGGCGGAGCGGGGGCGCAAAAAAGGGCGCGCTCTCTCGGCGCGAGGGCAGGAAGGGCTTCAGGCCCAGAACTCCTTCCGCACTCCCTTTGCGCCCCCGCGCTCCGCCTCCGTCTACACCAGCGCACGTGCAGAAACGATTCGACCTTTCACACCGCTTCTTTTCATGAGAATTCCGCATCTTAACAGGCAGTGTAAAAACATGCTACGATCTTAAAAGCAAAAAAATACCATTTGAAGGCGTAGGGACTACACAGTCGGAAATTTATACATTATTTTTAATGTAAAAGTACATGAAAATAATTATCATGTACGTAAAGTAAATTTAAAGTAAAAGTACATGAAAATAATTTTCATCTACGTAAAGTAAATTTAAAGTACACGTACAGTAACTTTAATGTGTGTGTACAATTAAATTTAATGTACACAAATAAGTTAAGTTAACGGTCGTACATTATATTTACATTGATCTTCATTTAAGCATTACATTTAATGTACAGGTGAATTAATCTCCCTTTAATGTACGAGGTACATTAAACTTCATGTAAGTCTTACATTAAATTTAATGCTATTTCTGACAGTGTACTTGTGAACAAGATAGTGTAGAACAGTTCTAGGAATTTGGAATGTTTTAAATTAAAACCCTTTCAACTACAGAGGTCATTGAGTGCCATGAGTGATATCTAAAAACTCGATGAAAATTCGATCGAAAATTCCAGGCGAATGCCCGAGCAGTACCCTAACAAACGGGACACGCACCGCGCGCGATCTTTCTTTGTTCTTCCTTGTCCTATCCTCACCCTCTTACACACTGTTACACTAACTTGCACTACACTTCCACCCACACTGGAAGACCGGTCGGGAGATTAGAGTTTGTCCCTGCTAGGACGGTACTCCGCCGGTAGGAGACACCTGATTGTGGAAAAAAAACCTCCAGACGATTTTGGGTCGGTGCCGGATCTCGCTACCCATCTGGGGAAGACCACCTCCGGCTCCCAAGAGAAAACATGCCCTACACTTACGGGACCAATGACCTTGGCAGTTGACGCGCTCGGAATCACAAACAAGGAACCAATCATCCAACACGCACCACCGAACCAACGCGAGCACACGTCATCTCACGGTCCATCCGACGCGCCAACCTACAAGTGGGCGTGGCCTCATTATGCGCGAATGCACGAAGGCGCCGGGGCTGCTCCAGTTGCTCGGCGCTGCGCGGCGGCGGCGGCCCGGGAGCTTCGTCGACAGGCTGTAATCACCGGCCATTTCGCATCGCGAGCGCGGAGGGTGGGATCTAATGAGCGGCCAGCTGCGCGGCTTCCATCACGGAGACAACGCTGCCGCTGCCCCCCCCCAACCCACCGCGCCTACGACGCCGGTGCCCGGTCGCTGCGTCAACGCAAATAACTTGGCACAGCGCCGCCGGGGTTACCTAGGTCAGCCCGTCATTCCGCCAACGCAAAATCACGACCCCACGAATCGCGGCATTCAAGAATTTTCGTACACCAAGATGAACTTTGGACTACATTTATTATTAATTAAATACTATTCATTATCTACATTAATACTTTCTAATGCGCACAGAAACTGGAAGAAAATATAAGCAGTCGTGTGGGATGTGTCTATGGAGTAGTTTGTTACCCACCAACTCGGGAAAAATGCAAAAATTAATTCAACAACTTTCAACTTTAACTGAAAAATGCTAATTTTAATTGAGTTATTCCTTCTATACTCATAATGCGCGTATCGACAGAATTCTCAAACTCAGTGCATCTCTGCTTATGATCCAGCTGACGTCATCCTACAGCAAGAAAGAGGCCGCCCTACATTAAATGTTTGCTATCAAAATTGCATTATGGAACAGTAACTTTTTTAATACGATTTTTATATAAAGAACTGTTGTAACGAACAATTGTGTCTTTAGTAGAGTGCTGTTCCTCTTATTGTAGCACTTGTGAAGGCC
Source organism: Teleogryllus occipitalis (assembly GCA_011170035.1). Classification (NCBI taxonomy): domain Eukaryota; kingdom Metazoa; phylum Arthropoda; class Insecta; order Orthoptera; family Gryllidae; genus Teleogryllus; species Teleogryllus occipitalis. The sequence continues at coordinate 7,621 of BLKR01001552.1, forward strand.
ATTTTTTTAATATTTAATTTATTTCGTTTTTGGTCCTGCAGCCACCAGTATGGTATAGTATTGGAAGATGAAAGGTGTAACAGTGTATTACGAAGAAATAGTAGAATTATACATTTCACATTGTATTTCTGAAACACTTTTTTCTTTCAGAATAAAAGAAAAAAGGACTGAGAAGGAACAATGTCACGCTAAATTCACAATATTGAAACTACTGCACTTTTCGCTCCCACATTTTCTGGGAGTAAGATTCTAATTCTACACTTTTAAAGGAGCGATGAGGAAGCACGAACAAGATAATTATGCAAAGTATTATATTTCTTTTCTCTCAACACTTCATGGAAATATTTCTGCAGTGCTGATGGAAGGAATGGCAATGCTGAATTCCCGGAACACTGGGTTTCAAGTTAAGAGAACATGACACGTATCTTCCTCCCTATCGTATTAGAATATCTAGAGAGAGAACATCGTTCTTTTCTTCCTTAACCCCCTAAAAAAAAAATTATTCCGCAGATCGCGTGAAGAATCAAGGATTGCAAGATATTTTAAAAGATCTCATTTGTAACGTAGAACGAACTCTTTGTATGGGGTTTGAAGAGATGAAAATCGCTGTAACAACTATTAAACTAGTTTAATAGTTCGGAGATTTAAACGCTACCCAGTCAACGCAATCCTTCTAGAGAGACGGCGCAGTAACATCAGCGCATTTTAAAATTATTTTCCAGTTTTCTTGTCGTCAGTAAAAATTATCAGGAAATAAATTTGTCGAATCCTTTATTATTTATTTATTTATTTATTTATTTATTTTACGTCAAAAAACAGTTAAAAACTGCGTATGACGTGCTATGGGGAAAAGTGAATTTGTGCACATTTTTAAAATTCTGTGATCCCTACACTAAGTCATATACTACTTAAATTTTGAATTTTGAAAGGGAGAAAAAAAAACAAACAAAAAAAAAACTCCCATGTAATAAAATCTATTTTTATATATTTATATATTTTATATTATTTTATTATATCCTTTTTTTTATTCTTCAAATTTCACTCCAGAGTATTAAACAGTAATCATCGCAATGCCTTCCTAAAGCAAAGGCGGTGACCCAGAGTGTAATATCTTAAAATGAAACAATTTTTCACACAATCAATTTCTAAAAAGTTAATTTACACACTTTTATAACATTGTCAGAAACTGACAAATATTTATCAGAGCATTCATTAAATGCCTCATCTAGTGATTTGTCTATCATTGCTGGAGAGCTTTCTCGAACAGACCGGCTACGTAGTTGGTGGATCTATGGATTTCGCCGTGGGTTCGTGAAGCAGTGGCTTTGGGGGCGGGGCTGCCGAACGCGAAAAGCGACGTGTGGGTGGCGGGCGGGTGGAAGACGGCGGGGCCGCGGTCGCGAGCTGACAGCGACGTAAGCCCCTTCGGCCGGGCGGCGCTGATGTATCGACAAGCGGCTCAGCACCGCGCAAATGGACATTGTGCGCCTCCGGGGACGCCTTAAGCCTCGCCCCGCCACGCCCTTTTCCCGCCCCACGCCCGCTCCGCGCACTCTGCACGTCCATCCACACTACACCCTCTTCCTGCCTCCCACCGGCGCCGCCCTCTTGTCTTCGCCAGGATTTCTCCCGGCACTCCGCGCCGCCCACTCCAGCCCAACAGAAAAGTGTCATCGGTGAGAACAACATTATCTTCCGGACCATAACCGTGAGCGTCAGTGAGAGAAAAAAGCTAAATGTTCTCTTCTTAAGTAGTAAAAGCGACAAGGTAAAATTGGAGAAAGTGACAGGATATTTAGTTTGGAATTCGTGCTCTCTAGGGAGTAAAGGCTACGAAGTGAAGGCGAGAAAGTAAAATTGGAGGAAGTGCGAAGATATTTAGTACGGAATTCGTGGTCTCAAAAAGGAAAATAGTATTGAGAGGAGATGCATTTCATTGCTAACAAACCAACAGACCATTCTATCTGCCACGACATTTATGAGTGTGCATACATTAAACTGATGTAATTCACGATTTACCAGCACTGAACCACTGATATTTTGTTTTAAAATATCATTAATTGACTTTCGAATTCATTGCCGTAAGTCAAGTCTTTTAAATATTAATACACACAGTGTTTACTGGAACACTTCCCTCTACACATTGCTAGCGCAAAAGCTCTCGTTTTGACCTTAGAGCACAGTAAACAGAAAGATCTATAGAGTAGGGTTGGAGAAGGAAGATCTACGCATGCATGATGAATGTTGTGTTTCTATGTTCAGCACATCCTTCTTAAGAAATCACTGACGAGAATGGATTGATCTGTCGCTGGCGTGATACAGCGGTATGTAACAACCAGGACACTGTCACCGTCCAAAGAAGAATTTCAAAGTCGCAACACGCATATTTCAGCCCCAAAAGGTACTGCATATCATCCAAGTAACATAGCTCCTTGTGGCAGCGAATTTTCTTAAAGTACGAGATTACCTTTATAATCATTGATATGGAAAAGACAAGACCGTAACTACTACCTCTGAAAAAAAGAAAGCATTGATAACACACCTAATCCTTGTAAATACTTTCGCAAACCCCGATTCTTCCCACAGACGTCCGAATTTCCTTACTTTGCTCCGCAAAGCAAGTTGCACGTCACTTCCAACATGCCACACCCCCGCGCGGTTCGCACTGCTGCCGGACATTTTATTACCACGTCCCCATCGCCTGGAGTTCCCGTCCGGTGTGCTTCTCCTGGTTTCACCTTCCCTCCACCGCTCTCGCGAGTGCTTCTTTCCGTCCGCAGAGCGGCCGCGATTTATTTTATTCCTTAGAGCGATTCTCTATGAATCCGGCTACGCCAACACATTTATTGTGATTTTATTTCCACTGGGAACCGGGACTCCACCGCGGGGCTCACCGCAGCGCGCTGCTCGCTTGTTGCGTGCTCGCTCAATTTTTCAGCGCCTCCCCCCACCACCAGCCCCGCTCTCCCCCGCGCCCTCTTTGTGTCTCCTTCTCGCGCCTTTGCTGTCGTCGCCCTCTTGTTTTCCTTTCGCCGCAGCGGCCTTTCGGGAGTCTCTTTGTGTTTTTCGTCGTCGTCGCCGTCGTCGTCGTCGCTGGCGTCTGCGGCGGCGGCGGGGAGGCGCGCGGGGCGGGGGTGGGCTGGGGTCTCGTGGGACCGCAACGCCGGGAGGGAGCGGATCCGGGCGGGGGAGGAGGGGGTGCTGTGTGGGAGAGAGGCATCTGCCGCAGCGCTAACGCACTGCGACAGATAATCTTTGGCGGCGCCCGCCGCCGCCGGCCGGAGCGCAATATCCCCGCTCCGCCCCGCCCCTCCCCGCTCCGTTGTTCCCGCGCGCCGCCGGCGACAACCGACAGCCAGATTCCCCGCGGGACGCTGCGATACAAAGCCGGCCGCGGGCGTGCGCGATGGAGGCGGGGCGGCAGCGCACGCCGGTGGAAGCGCCGGCGGCAGAAGCGCTGCTGACGTAACGCCGCACAGATAGAAATGCCATTAAATTTAATGGAGATTAATGTATTGTACATGAAACGTAATGTAATCTTGTACATTAAAAAGAGCTTAATATATTTGTATACTAAAAACATAAGTTAAAATCAGTATAAATGTGTGTTCCCGTTTCCCTTACCTCTCATCATCCATATCGTACATTCATAATCACCAGTCCATTAAGATCATTCGTTCACTCCTTCCAGATATGACCACGAAGCTTTGACTTTTGCACCCTAATGTACATCTGTACATTAAATTTAATGGGCATTCATGATAGTTACTTTAATGTAATTTACATTAAAGTAAGACGGAAATTTCTGACAGTTTCCGCGAGATATTAGGAGCCGCTGGCGTTCGCGAGGGGGCGGGGCAGGACAGGGCGGGGCTGGGTGGGTGGGGCGGAGCGGGGCAGGGCAGGGCGGGGCGGGGAGTGGCCGAGCAGGGCGGCAGCGTACGCCAGTGGAAGCGCCGCCGAGATGGCGCCACACAGATGGAAGCACGCGAGGTCTCAGTCACATGGGTTGTCTCTCTGGTCTTACACGGCCTTCCAGAGTCTTCTCATCTATCGCGTTATTTGTTATTGAGTTAAAATCGATATTGCTGATACTCAGTTTGCAATGTAGAAACGAATTTAAATCAGTGTAGCATGTGCCAAATGAAACCTTACCTTGCCGAACATTTTGTGAATCTACTAATGTTGAGAGACAATGAGATTTCTTACAGAATTTCATTTTCCTTTTTTTTTTATTGAAGAAAAAATGTCTTCACATTTCTAAGGGTCCATTTCACACTAATAGGTAATGCCTAACATTAAAGGGATACATCAGAATGCTAAAGGTTCAATGGGAACTTTTTGGCAATTCTAATTCTGTCATGCCATTATGTCGGGGGGGGGGGGGGCAAAAAAAAAGGAAGAGTGATAATCTTTATTCGCTTTGTATCCTGAACAGTAGTGCACGTTTCTTAAAACTGCTTCTTATTTGCATTCTTGTATAATATGAAAAGGACAGCGTAATTTTTTCATTAACAAAGCGATATCTTTAATTATTTCAAATCTTCAATAACAATGCCAATACGAGCTCGGATCATCGCCGAAACAAGATCAAAACGATTCCCGAGCCATTCCTTGGGGACCCCTCCCCCAGGCCACGATCGCTCCCCGAGTCATTGCGCCGTGCGCAAGGGGTGGGGCCACGCCCGCGACAATGGCGACAGGCGACAGGCGACGAGCGACAGCGGCGCTCCCGAGGCCGATGCGCGCCTGTCTGCGGGGCTTAATAACAAGTGACAACCGAAAAGCGCCTGTTGCTCTCGGGGGAGCGTCTGCGGGAGCGAGGGCGGATTCTCAAAGGCGCGCCCCGTGGGCGGGGGAATGAGAAAAGGGAAAACAACGGAGCAAAGGAGGAGGAAGAGGGGGGAGGGGAGGGTTAATAAACATGCGAGCGGCGGCGACCCGCGTCATTGTCCCTGCCGCCCTGCGCGGCCCTGAGATTGCCGCCCGCAGGCGCCTATGATCGCGGGCTGCCGCGGCGACGGCGACGGCGGAGGAAGCTGCAGCGACAGAGGCGGAGCAAGGAAACTCACGCACGCATCAAACCTCAGCCTACGGAGCTCCTGTACAGGCTGCTGTTCCTCACAGTATCGTATTTAAATGGCTACATTGTAATATATTCCACAGCTTCCACAACTCCAGGCAGAAATGGAAAATGGCGACCGTTTTGACAATTCCCACACTTACAGTATACCCCACAATGTAGAAAAATTAACAAAAAAATGAATAACAATTAATGGGATGAGTCGACTTGGCAGAGAAAGAGACGTTTGAATGAAACTAGGTTTAAAACTGATCCATTATCTTAGAAGTGAAGAATAAAGTAGAAGAATATAGTGATATTCTTTTCAGTTTAATGTTGGTTTAATGCATACTTCACTACCACAACAAACATTCAAAACTAAGAACAAAATAACACTTCTATGAAATAATAATTTTCAGTTTTATCGGAATATACCGAGCAGACTTTTATCATAAGACAGGAAGCTACAATGAGACTCATCTTTACGTTCACCTTGCAAGTGGTTGCTTATGACTGGTGAAAGAAACACGTGCAGTGTGAGTACGATGCAAACCTCTAAGTAAACACAAGTTGTCAATCTCAAGCTGATCCCGACAGCTATTCAGGAATTATGGAAATATCACCGCACTCTAATCTCAAATGTTTACTCTTTCCCTCAACTACATCTTCCTTCTGAAAGCCTCCCAACTGACGCACCCTCCGCGGGCCGTTCCCTTCCGTCCGCGCGCGCATCCCTCGACTATCGGGGCGTTCAAACAATCGCGCGTTTACTAACGTCCACTGCCCCATCACGCGTGCCCATTTCCCGCCCCGCCCCGTCGCGCCATCCCCGCCCAGCGTGCCGGCGACCGATCTCGAGTGCCGCGCCCTCCAACCGCCAGGAGCCAGGGCCATAAATCGTCTGGAGGCGGCGTTGGAGCTGGGAACGGGCGGCCGGTGGCGGCACTAATCCTCCACCGGTCGGCTTGTCTCCCGGTCGCGCTCCACCACTCCACACATCCACGCGGTAACCCTTCCGACTCTCCCGTCCCGCTCCGGAGATAGAACCTGCCGGCGCAATTATTATATTCCATATTTTAAATTTCAAAAGAAGGCTGCACCTCGTTTCGAGTTTGTTTGCATACATGCGAGACGATGTTTGCGCGTTCTTTCTTCGCGCACAATGGCTCCCCCCCTCCCCTCTGTCCCCTCCCCGGCCGCACCCCTCCTCTCACTCTGTCGCCAGATAATAAAATACCCCCGACAAAGCTCCGTTATGAAATGGTAATGCGCCGACCTGCCGGACGGCAACGCGGCGTGCGCGAGGCCGGGGTGAGGCTACGGGCGTCGGTGGCAGCGGCCGTTGTTCCTGGGAGGCGCCGAGCGTCGCGAGGATTTTCGGCGCCTTTGTTCTTCCGAGGTTCCTTCGTGGCGGGGGGGGGGGGCGAACCGGACGTGACGCAGATCGCGCGATGGGCTTGTCAAGGAGGCGACATGACCGCAGACACGGCATAAGACCGAGCCGCCGGTGGCGGGCGGGCGGGCGGCCTGTGATTTACTGGCGGCGGCCCGTAACCTTGGGCGACGGAGCAGCTGCAGTTTCGGAACGTGGCTTTTCCAGATGAATCCGTCACGTAAGGATCCAGTGGAAATTAAAGAGGCCTTAACTTCCTTACAGTTCAGATATTACACTTCATTACGCGTATTAGAAATAATCCTGAAGATTATATACCGAATTAAGAGCAAAACAATATACCGAATTAAGAGCAAAACTTCCTTACAATCCAGATATTACACTTCATTACACATATTAGAAATAATCCCGAAGATAATATACCGAATTAAGAGCAAACATTTCTAACAATCCAGATATTATACTTCATTACACATCTTAAAAATAACCCCAAAGTTAATATACCGAATTAAGAGCAAATTTTCCTTATAATCCAGATATTACACTTCATTACACTTATAGTAAATAATCACAAAGAAAATATACCGAATCAAGAGCAATATTTCTTTTAAATGTGTTTTACCCCTCTTAAATCTCTTCTTTTTCTCCTATATATAACGAATAAATTACATTTCGTTCAATCATAATTTCACTGAAAGAATATAACTGTTTCACATTCCAACACAAACTGACACGGCATAATTTCGAATTCATCTTGACTTTCAACTCGGGAACGCAAATTTCAGAATTAACATTTATAGTTTTTAATAACCTCTTTTAATGGCTATCACACGTGAGAGAAACTATACTCTCCAGCATTTCCTTCTGAAGATGAAAAATCTTTTTTAAAATATATACTGTCAAATCGTTGAAGGGCACTCATATTTTCTTATCCTGATCTTTCCTTCGCAGTACTGCATGTAAGGATCGTCATCTCGATCCATAATTTCATAAGCGAGTTCTTCGTGGTCGCAGCAATACGCCGCGATGACAACTAGATCCACTTTGAAGACCGAAAATACTTAGAGTGTGTTCCTGTCAATTTTTTGCAATGTGTTAGAATCAATTCTACATACATCAGTGTTGAGGAAGAATTCAAAAAGGTGCAAAAAGAAAAGCAGGAACGACAAGTCGAATGACATCAATATACTATAACACTGAATTGCACGGCGAACGAAAATATGCGGAGAGGTATTTGCTCTCTGTTTTAAAAACTGCCGTCAGCGATGCAAATTTATTTTCACACATAAATCACCCCGCCCTAGCGCGAGATAATCGGATCAACAGCACGTTCCGAAGTCGAAACGGCACGGAGGAGGCAACCAACTGCTTCCAGGCGGGCATCGGCTGTTGGCAGAAGGAAGGGCGCACACTTTTTCGCACGCGCGACGCGGAGGGGGCCCGCGGAGGGGGCGGGCGCGAGAAGGAGGGCGAGGGCGAGGGCGAGGGCGAGGATTAAGGCGAGGTGCAGATGAGGCGCTCACCCGACTGCCGGGCCGGAGCACTGGCCACATTAATCACCCGGACAAGATGGCGGGACCCGTTCGCGCACATCGAGTTCCTAAACAAAAGTCCATTAGGCTGCGCGTCCGTCGCTCAGGCGGACAAATAGCTGCTTGTACTGGTTAAGTAGGCCGAATAAGGGTTAAATTTATATCCCCGGGCCGGGCAGCGTCCGCCACCGCCGCCGCCGCCGCCACTCGCTGGGTACCGCCCCCCCGCAGCGCCCGCGAACAAGGCCAGTTCTGTACGTCGCTTCTTCAATGAAAGAATCGCCTCTTCACAAACTCCTTCATTCTTTCTTCTCAGCCTCCGCGCCACCGGCTCCTTCGCTCGCGTGTCTTTTTTTATTTTCCTTATGTATTTTTTTTTATTTCTTTGTGTTATCTCTGTCCGTGGCTGCTCTCTCATTCGTCTCCCTCGGGGCGCCTGTGAGCCAATAAAAAGCCCCGTATTGGTTACAGAAGAGTTGCCATTCTCTCGGGACCGGCCAATCAGAAAACCGGGAGCTTTGTTCTTGGGGCGGCGGCGGCGGCGAGGTCGTCGGGACGGTGGCGGGGCGCGGAGCTGGGCGGGGCGGGGACCGCGGGGCGCGGGGTTCCACAAGGCGAAGTCTCGGGAGAGATCTCTCAAAGGAGCGCTGTCTGATATTCTTCAGACTGTTGTATGCGAGGAGGATTTTTTTTCCGTTGAATTGGCAAACGGATGCGAAAAACCCGTCTCATACAGAGCAGCGAAAATACCCTTAACGTTTCGCGCGCGGCTGTGCGCTCTTTTTGTTTCCCGCCTCGTGAGAGACATAACGATGCGTTATCCGGCGGGCTTCGGAATATTCGTGAATGAAGGGCGTTTCTTCGTCGCTTTCTTTCATCGACGTTCCGAGCGCTAGTGTACACTTGCGTTTATGTAGCAGCCAGGCGGGCTCGAGTTGCATTTAGAAACGAGCGGACGGCACGATTTCGGGACGCATATTCGTTCCCCGGAGGCCCGCACAAGGCGGAAGAAACTTCGGGCGATATTTTTCTTTCCCGTCCCTTTTTGTGACGCGCACCGGGAAAAGGATGGTGGCAAAATCAATCACTGTTGGGAAGTTTCAAAACGGACCGTCTTGAGATGTAATTTATTTTCCGGGAAGATTAACGGAAGGGTCTCCCACGCTGACATAATTTCGCGTGTTTGCTACAAAGTGATGCGTTGTGTGATAAAAGTAACTTCTGCTGTTTGAATGAAACATTAAATTTTATCATACTTGAAATTCACAACATTGTTTCGATTATTCTTCACATACTATAAACAAGCAAGGTCCTGCATAAAATACCCCCATTAGTATTTTTTAGAAAGAATTTTCAGGTGTACATGTTTGAGTATTACGAAAAGTAGCTAATGTAGAATGCATACAGGAGAAAATATATTCTGAGTTGTTGTTACCAATATGAAAATAACATAAAGTGAAAATTAGTTCTAAATTCACATAGTGCAATAATATGCTTTTTTATTTTTATTTTTAGCATGCCCCTTAAGAAAATGACAATGTTTATAAAGATGTATTTCAACAAGCTTTCCTTGTAGGAATGGTCTATTGTCCTTAATTTAGGTCTTAATACGCCAATAATTGCAATTTTACTGGTGATATTGCATGTTACGTAAACTCAACGTAGTCCATCTGATGGCCCACGAACTGCAACAACCGAATTCTATCTCGCAGCTATCCAAATAACAGGCAAATACTTGCATTATCTTCTAAGTATCAGAGCAATAAAGTCGCATTACTCCTTCATTCTGCAAATTTTACAGTGTTCGTTTATTATTTTGATTACAATTTCATTCTTAACTGCCAGGGCATCGTGAGAGGACCTGACATTTGCGCCGGCAATGGCAGTGACGGCGGCGGAGGTGGAGGCTGTGACGGATGTACAGGAGATAAAGGCGAAGTCGGAGGCAGTGATGGACGCGGAGTTGGAGGTGGAGGCGGCGACGTTGGCGGAGGTGGCGGCTGAGGCGGAGATAGAGGCAGAAGTGGAGGTGGAGGCGTTGGTGGAGGTGAAGTGGGATGCGGAGTTGGAGGCGGTGGCGTTGTCGGAAGTAAAGGCTGTGGCGGAAATGGAGGCGACGATGTTGGCGGAGGTGGAATTGGAGGCGGACGCAGAGGTGGTAGGGGAGGTGTAGTCGGAGGTGGAGGTGGATACTGACGCGGAGACAGAGGGGGAGGTGGAGTTGAAGACGGAGGCCATTGCGGAGGTGGAGGCGTTGACGGAGGTGGAGTTGGAGGCGGACTCGGAGGTGGTAGGGGAGCTGTAGTCGGAGGCGGAGGTGGATGCTGACACGGAGGCAGCGGTGGAGGTGGAGTTGAAGACGGAGGCGTTTGCGGAGGTGGAGGTGGAGGCGTTGGCGCAGGTGGAGTTGGAGGCGGACGCGGAGGTGGTAGAGGAGGTGTAGTCGGAGGCGGAGGTGGATACTGACGCGGAGGCAGAGGGGGAGGTGGAGTCGGAGGTGGAAGAGGAGCTGTAGTCGGGGGCGGAGGTGGATGTTGGCGCGGAGGCAGAGGTGGAGGCGGAGGCGTTTGCGGAGGTGGGGGCGTGGCGGAGACGGAGGCGGCGGGCTTCTGCACGCGGCGCGGGAGGACACGCGCGAGCGCGTATTCCGGACAGCCGCGGGCGGACAGAAATACCCGCGAAACGAGGTAAAAACGGGCGCTCTTCTGTATTTTTAAGCCGCGCGTCCGTGGGCGTCTAGAAAATGTGTCACTTTTATAGCGGGCAACCGGAAATGGCATTATCCACGTCACGCACAGCCCGAGATGGATGCGCGCCGGCGGCGACGCGCGCGCGGGCGCCTGGCCGCCTGCGGAGGCGGAGGCCGGGGCGGAGGTGGTGGTGGACGCGAAAGCGGAGATGGAGGCGGAGGTGGAGGCGGAGGCGGAAGCGGTGACGGAGGAGAAGCCGAAGGCGGAGACGGTTGCGGAGGCGTTGGCGGTAGCGGTGGTGTGGCGGAGGAGGAGATGAAGGCGGTGGTGGAGGCGGAGGCGGTGGCGGTGGCCTTGGCGGAGGCGTTGGCGGAGGCGGTGGCGGACGCGAAAGCAGAGATGGAGGCGGAGGTGGAGGTGGAGGCGGAGGCGTTGGCGGAAGCGGTGACGGAGGAGGAGCCGAAGGCGGAGGCGTTGGCGGTAGCGGTGGTGTGGCGGAGGAGGAGATGAAGGCGGAGGCGGAGGCGGTGGTGGAGGCGGAGGCGGTGGTGTGGCGGAGGAGGAGATGAAGGCGGAGGCGGTGGCGGACGCGAAAGCGGAGATGGAGGTGGAGGCGGTGGCGTTGGTGGAAGCGGTGGCGGAGGAGGAGCCGAAGGCGGAGGCGGTTGTGGAGGCGTTGGCGATAATAGTGGCGGTGGCGGTAACGGTAGCAGTGGGAAAGTAGGTGGCGAAGGCGGAGGCGGTGGCGGTGGCGGTGGCGGGGCCGCTGATGTGGGAGGGGAGAGGGCGGAGAGAAGAGATTTGACCCTCAGGAATGACAAGGTTCCAACTAACATTTCAATCCATGGCAGTTTCATTCACGCATCATTCAATCGTATCATCACCTACAGTAGTGATTTTTACAGTAGCTATTTGTTCACAGAGAGCACCACGAGAATACTCTTACTTGTAGCGTAATTCGGATAGAACCTTATCCCATTAACAGCTCATTTTCTTCTATTTTGTCAGTTGGAACTTTGTTATTTCAGAGGGTCGAATTCGCTGGCTGGAGGGTCGCACGAGGTTGAGATAAGGGCAACAAAGGCAAGCACTGGAATTGATATTGGACAAATGAAACGCGATAAAGAGACCGTGCGGATAGAAGGTTGCGGAATGTGTCAGGGAACTTGGAGCGAGCAAAGTGAGTGAATCCCGATCTGAAGGACAAAAATGGAATTATGACAAAAATGTAGTCATAAAGAGGAACGAGGTGAGACTTAATGGAATGAATGAAAGAAAAGCATAGGCGGTGATGACGATACATTGGACGTTGTTAAAAAATACATAATGTCCTGATTAGACGTAATAGAAGTGTCGGAATAATATTTTGCGCAAAAAAATAAATAAAGAAATTTTACGAAATTGCGAGGAGAAAATAAATGATCATTATTTATTTCATACAGGGACTGTTTTTTAGCTCATTACTGTACGGTAATCTAAACGAATTGATATATGACTTGTCAGGGAGGTATGTGGAAATCTACTGGAAATTCAAATCAAGTAATCCAAGCGCGTGGTAACGATACGGTACTTGAATGATACTGCTTGAGAAAAATCTACCAAAGATTCAGCATGACAACCACGAAGGCGCGTGTCTATCGTTGAACGCGGCCAGCCCTCTACAGAAGTCAGGCGGATATTTAGATTTTTGTTTTTCTTAGCCCACGCAGCCGCCAGCTTCAGTGATATTTGCGGAAAATTCTCTTCTGCGGACGCTACCACGGGAGCCGCCAATGCCGCCGTCACCACCACCGCCGCCGCCATTGGACCGTCCGTGGTGCTGTGGTTGTGGGTGGGAGGGGGGGCCGGGGAGGCAATTTCGCCATTGAGCCGCCAGGTCTGGCAGCAACACGACGGCGGCGGCCTAGGCTCCTGGCCCGCGCGCTGAATCGTGCAGGCAGCCACCTCCGGAACTTGTTTTTGATTTTTGTTTCCTTTATATTTTCGCTTCTCGTTGCGAGAAAGAGGAATTATGGGGTGTCATTATCCTACGAATTTCGCGATCTGTGCGTGGTTTATAGGCGCGCCGCAACGGCTTCGGTTTCACGCACGAGGGAAATAGCTCACGGCAACGCCTCCGGCGGGTTCTAATTCCGAAATAGCGATACAAAATCAACAACAGGTGCCAAGAAGACCACTTTTTTACACGCTGTAATACTCCGGTATGCGAATGTCTCTCCTTTTTGTAAAAAGAAATGAGACTTGTTCACTTTTTCTTCGCCGAAAAAGCGGCTCTGCCCCTGTTTCCGTTCCACTAACGCTATGTTTTTTTTATTTTACTAAAAAATATTTCTCGCATCAAGGAATAGAAATCTTTCTCACCCCGAGCCAATACGTTTCTTCCCAAAAACCAATTATTTTTTTTGAAGTTCTGTTCAATCCTGTGTAGTAATGAAAATTTTACACATCACTGAGTCTTCATAACGTGCTTCAACTGTAGATTGAACTTTATAAATTAAGATAAAATGTTAAAAATTGACGGTATCAATTCGGCGACGACAGTACTTCAAAATATGTTTCAAAAGAGAGTAATGTGAAAAAAGTTATAATTGCACTAAATGGTAACACGTGTCAAGGACTGGAGTGAAGTTGGTAGGTGAACGTAGAACGAGAAATTAAGGTAAATGACGTGTTCATCAACGCAAAAAACACGTAACCGTTCAGTAAAAATAAAAGCCGTGTCATTACAACTATCACGTATTTTAAACATCAATGATTCCGCAAAACATCGCGTAAAAATCTTCAGCAAGAAAACGAATATCGTTCACGGCCTTATTCTTCAGAGGAACGTCCAGTTTGGTCGATTCTCCGCGACCAACAAAGAGACGCTCCAGCACATGGAGTGCAGATCGCTTGCTTGTGCAAAGTTCTGCGGCGCCGGCGTCCATTGGCCACGAGGCAGCGCTTCCGGTGGCTACCTGCCGCCCACGGGCGACGGGCCCGCCCGCCCCCGCCCCCGCCCCCGCGACGCGTCACGGCGCGCGCGGCGGAGGCGGCGGCGACGGCAGATTTACGAGCGAGCACACCTGCGCCGCGGCGCCCGCGCCCGCGCCACGCACGGCGTAAATCACGCGCGCGCCGCGCGGCGAGGGCGGCGGGGGCGGCGGGGGAGGGGGCGAGGAAGGCCGGGGGCGGCGGGAGACGGTGGTGGCGAGGGTGGCTAAGGTGGCGGGTCGGGGAACGGTGTTGGCGGCGAGGGCAGCGGCAACAGAGGCGGGGGTGGCGGGGTGGGCGAGGGCGGCGGGGGAGTGACTGAGAGAGGCGAGGGCGGCGAGAGGTGGTGGCGGTGGGGGTGGCTCCAGGCAGCGAGGAGAATTAGGGAGCGGAGAAGCAGTGTCGACAGCGAGGCAGCGTCAGCAGCAGCGAGACCCAGCAGGAGTAAGCGAGAGCGGCAGGGAGAGGAGTGAGAAGAGAGCTAGGTACAGCGAGAAGGTGAGTAGCAACGAGGAGTAGCTAAGGTAGCAAGGGAACGATATTGGCAGCGAGGCAGTGGCGACAACGGCAGGGGGTGGCGGGAGTGGGCGAAAGTGGCAGGGGAGTGAGTAGGGAAGCCAGAGCAGCAAGAGAGTAGTGGCAGTGAAATTAGCTCAGGCAGCAGAGGAAACAGTATCGACAGCGAGGCAGCCAAAGAGCAGCGTCACACAGCTTGACATAGCAACAGGAGTAAGGCAGAGGCAGCAGGGGGCGGGGGCGAGGGAGGCCGGGGACGGCGAGAGGTGGTGACGGCGAGGGTGGATAAGGTGGCGGGGAGGCGGGGCGGGGAACGGTGTTGGCGGCGAGGGCGGTGACGACAGCGGCAGGGGAGACGGGGTGGGCGAGGGCGGTGGGGGAGGGGGCGAGGGAGGCCGGTGGCGGCGAGAGGTAGTGGCGGCGAGGGTGGATAATG